>RBNK01002634.1:0-10423 GCA_003990785.1 Endogone sp. FLAS-F59071 | reverse complement strand
TGCGGCAATTTCAGAGTAACCAGGGATAAATCTTTTATAGAACTGGACCAGTCCTAAAAATCCTCGTAGAGTCATCTTATCTTGCGGGATTGGGAAGGCCTTGACGATCTCAGTTTTCTTTGGGTCCGGGCGGATCTCTCCTCTGTCGATTATAAATCCGAGGTATTCGATTTTCTTCTGTCCAAAGTAGCATTTTGTTGGCTTGATCCTTAGTCCATGTTTTCTGAGTCATTCAAATACTTCCTTCAGGGTCACCATGTGTTCTGCGAAGTTCTCCGCATAGATGTTGATGTCGTCGATGTACACAATCACTCCATGTCCAATCAAATCATAGAAGATTTTGTTCATTGCAGCTTGGAAGGTGGCGGGTGCATTACAAAGTCCAAAGGACATCCTTGTAAATTCGTACTGTCCAAACGGTGTAACAAATGCTGATTTCTCCTGTGCTTCAGTCGTCATTCCGATCTGGTTATATCCTGCCCATAGGTCTAAGGTTGAATAGATCTGTGCTCTTTTTAACATGTTTTGTAAGTCCTCTGAATGTGGGATTGGGTATGCGTGCTTCTTGGTGACTGAGTTCAATTTGCGATAGTCAATAACCATTCTCTGTCCGTCTTTCTTTGGCACTATGCTGATAGGTGATGCCCAAGGGCTCTTTGATCGTACAATCACTCCTGACTCCAATAGCTCTTGAACATGCTTTCGTACAAAGTCATGATAGTTGGCCGGCAATCTGTAGGGTGCCTGTTTGATTGGTTTGGCGTCTCCTGTGTCGATATGGTGCATGAAGAAGGCTTGGTCCGGTAGGTCCTTGAAACTGATTGCGATAATATCCTCATATTCCTTCAGTAGGTCTTGCAACTGTTTCTTCTGGTTCGGTAACAGGTTTTCGTTGAGGGAGTAGATGTGCTTCTTGGCACTCTCCTGGTCATCCAATCTTTCCATTATTACATTTGCCTGCCCAGTTGATCTAAATTCTTTCCTTCCACGTTGTGTTTCTTTCAAGTTTTCTACTTCTTTCAAAGGTTGTTGTTCACATTTGACAATCACCATTTGAGCAATTCGATCACCTTGGTAGACCTTGAATTGGCTGTGGTTGTGGTTTACTAGCCCAACCTCGATTTCTCCCCTGTAGTCTTCGTCTATTAATCCAGAGAAGGCTCCTATCCCAAAATTGCGGTAGAGTCCACTTCTTGCCCATACTTGCGCACATTGTCCGGGTGGTAGGGCGATGGCGATTCCGGTTTTTACGAAGGCTGATGATTTCGATTCTAGAGTGTAGTCTTCATTGGCATACAGGTCATAACCTGCGGCTCCTTCGGTTTTTCTCTTTGGTATAGTTGCGCTTTCTGTTAGTTTCTTAACTCGAGTTGCTGTATCCTTTTCTTCAACCATAAATACTTCTTCAAAGGTGGGGATATTCGGCTCCTTCCACTGTTTGTGAGTTGTGTCTTGCGGTAGGTTTTGCCACAAATCCTTCCACCACCAATAGCGCATGCTGATGCGTTCATCAGGGTGAACTATCTCCTCAAGTGCAATGATTTCTTCTTCCGAGTCTGAGTCGCTTTCTTCAATTAGGACAAGTCCATCGTCTTCATCACTTTCCTGGAATAGGGCTCTGACTTCAATGGTTGTCTGAGTAGTATAAACTTCATTACTCCATTCCTCAGGTACTTCCTCATCTTCATTTTCTTTGGGTATCGTCTGTTCTTGTTCTTGATCATAACATTCCTTCCAAGTTCCGTAGTAGTTGATATCGTACAGTTCGTCTGGATATCTGACCCAGTTTTCGCATTCCCAAAGGTCATAGGGATTGACCTCATCCCAGTAGCATCCTTGCAGGTAGGTGTTGCGATTTCCCCAAAGACGTCCTTTGCCGATGTGTCTAATATTCGTCCAGAAACAGTCCTATACTTCTCCAGTATTGTCTGCGAATGGGTGAGGGTTCCTTCCATTGTATGGTCCATGATTCATTGAGGGTGGAGTCCTTCGGCGGGTCTGTGATAATCTTGGTTTCCTGATCTTCTTTTCTGTCGGCAGGTGCATTTCCAAGGTGTCTTGGTAGGGTATCAACTTCATATTACTGCAAGTACACATCATCTCAGCGCAATAGATGCATTGCTCACAGAATGGACACCTAGTGTTCCTCATGTTGTATTCAATCAACTGGTTCTTCTCCAAAGGTGTTAGGTGGCGGTATTCACTATTGATCACCATGTTTGCTTCTTCTTCTTCTACTAAGTTGAGGTGCGCCTGTCCGGGGGTTATTCCTTCATCTGTGTTACTTTCCTCTTCCGGCCTCTGAGTAAGTTTCGGTACCACTCCTTTCTGAATATCCAAAGGTACGCTGAACTTTCTCCCATGGTTGATGAAGATTAGCCTTTGTGCATCCAGATCAATTCTAGCTTTAGCTTTCTTCAACCAGCTATTACCCAAGATGGTATTGTAGGATTGTGCATCGGTAACGACCATTCTGACGGGAATTATTTCTGTTCCAAACTGGACTGGTACTTCTCGGAGTACTCCTAAGGGTACACTGCTTTTTCCACTTGCGACGACCAAGGTAGAGGTAGCGGGTTCGTCAATATCCTATCCTAAGCGGTCTAGGAAATGCTTGGCGATGATGCTGACTCCTGCTCCGGTGTCAATAATAACCGAGCATGCTAATCCTCCAATGTTGCATTGTACATAGGCGGATGAGGTATAGGTTCGCTCCTCTTGTTCTTCGGCAGTGTTAACTTCCTCGAATCGGATGGTTGGTTTGGTTTCGGTAATCTGAGTCTTCACCTTTTGCTTTGTTGACGGTGCGATCTGGAAGAGCTGTTTAAAGGTAATGTTGGCCTTTTGGCCGGCAATGTCCTCCCATGGATCATATTCGAATTCTCTAACTCTCCTAGGCTTCTTCTCTTCATCTTCTTTCTGATCCGTCATCTCTTCATCTCCGGTAGTCGAAGTAACTGTCTCGCCGGATTGCATTATTTGTTTGAAGGCTTTGTCCCATTGATCCTCATTCAACTGTTGCCTTTGTGTTGGCTTCTTAGGCTTCTTGATGACAACCTCAGGTTCCTGGATCGGCTTCTTCCTTGGGTAGGGAGTCTTCCTAGTGGTAGTATGGCTGACTGCTTTGACAGGGTAGGCTTCCAGGTATTCTTCACCAAATTCTTCATCTTCTTCTTCGATTTCTTGCACTACATTGGCATGGTCAGCCTTCTTTACTTCCTCTCTCTCTCGTCCTTCCTTCCAACTTCTAGTTTGGCAATTCTTGGCAAAGTGACCACGTCTTCCGCAGAGGAAGCAGTTTATCTCATTCTTGTTGCGTTCTTCAGCGACGAAGGTTTCTCTCGGCTGTCTATTCTGGCGGATTACCTTGGCTTCAAGATCGGCTATGTGTGCTGTCATCTCTGAGAACATCTTGGTTATCTTTTCCATTTCATCCTCATGAGTCATCTTCCCTGTTTTTGCCATGACTGTCAGTTTAATAGTATCCTCCTCAGGTAGTTCGGTTGATGCAGATACCATTTGAACTACAGGTATTCCAGTGCTGAATTTCCTGTGTAAGTCTTGTGGTAACTTGTCATATAGGGATGCCGAATGTCCTGCTTCGGTATCCCAAAAGGCCTGTACCATCCTGACTTTCTCTTCCATACTTCGAGGGCCGAACCTCTTGATATGGCGTTGGATGTCTGTGGGTAAGCCATTCATGAACACCATTTCTCGTACAACTGGGCTGGTTTCTCCACAAAGTTGCATATACTGATCGATAGTATTAACCCAGTCTTCCGGGCATTGATTGATTGACATTTTCATGTTGAATAGCTGTTCCTTGATTGATTCTTGCTTCTGTTCGGTGAAATACTTCTCCTCTAGCCAGGCCCTTGTAACCTCCCAATGAGTGGTGGCTAATGCTGCGGCGGGGGGGTTATTTCCAGCTGCTGCTGTGGCTGCAAGGATTAATCCTCCTAGTCCGGTGGCTGCTGCATCCATCAGGGCCACTCGGTATGCTTCTCTTGCAGGTCCTCTGAGTTGGGCGGCCAGGATAGGCAACCATCGGGTGCTGACCATTCCTTTGGCTGTGAAGTAGCTTTCTAAATCATCCAGGAATTCTCGAACATATTCCTTTGTGTATCCGTAAAAGGTAGGTAGTCTGTCTGCCATGGTTTCTTCGTCCTTTTGAGGTCTTCTCCTAGGTAGTTGTAGTAATATGGGCGGTGGCGGTGGTAGTGCCGTTCTTGCTTTTGTCTTCCACTATGGGTTTCGGCAAGTTCGGTTACGCAATATAGGTAACAAATCGGTCAAGGTGTCGATTGATTTCCTGCCAGTCGGCACCAATTGTAACGGACTAAAATATATTAACAGCGAAGTACTTGGAATTGAGCAAGCGCAGAAAATATGTTTCAGGGGTCTTAGCGGTTTATGCGGTAGTGTCTTTAAGAAGGGTGTCTATGTAGGTGTTAACTAGCAAGAATTAAGTGTGATCAATCGAATAAAGTGTATCTGTTAGAATCTCGAAACTATCTCAATTGCTTACTCCTTGAGTAAGGCTTCAGTATCCCTTGGGTTGTCTGTTGTAAGCTTCTTTAGCTTGTTGCAGTCCGAATTTTATTGATAATTGCGAGCGGAGTATTTATAAGAAATTACAAGGTGCTATACGGGCAGCTACCCAGGTTATTACTTGAATTTCTGATTGGCTCGGCTAAATATAAGGTACAAATTGATTGGCTAAGATATAATAAATGATATATCAGGTTATAATGTAATTGGTCGTTAAAATAATATATCAGATCGAAATACTATTTTAGGTTATAGCATAATTGCGGATCTCAGCAACGTTACAAGTCTCAGCAACGTTACAAGTCTCAGCAACATTACAAGTCACATGACTGTGGTCTCACATGATCAAATTGTATGTCGTCACAAAATGTTCTGTCACAATAGACTTTCAAACTTAGTTTCGCTCTTACTCAAGTAGTTCATCAGTTAACTTAAAAGTGTTAAAATTATTAGCTTATTATATCTCTCTCCTATCAATGATCGATTGTTACATCACTCAATCGTAGCTTAGATGATCTTTGTTTTATATCGACCAATCATAATTTAGCATTAATAAATACATGCATATTGGCTTCATAAGCCAGTGCACTCTTTACTCCAAAAACACACATTCAAAGATCAAATTTCAACAGGTTATGAGCCCCGAGCCACTCGAATTGCAGCTCGACAACCTGAGATCTATGCAATCATCTACACAATCATAGCAGTTATAATTGTGATTACAGTAAGCATTTATTTAAAATTGTAAACAATGCATCAAACAAAGTAATAAACAACGTGACAAACGACACTGTAATAAAGCAACACGATAAACAACATGTAATGACATAGCATTTTTTTAACAATGCGATATGATGAAATGGACAATCTATATGCATCATCATCATCAGCAACAAGATCGACAAGATTGCAGTTTAAATCAAAAACAGACAACAGATATCAAACTCTTGATGATGACAAAGGATTGGATAGCAACCATCAGAGCAATATTGCATTTAGCCTCGATCGACAGGAATAGATGGCTATAACAATCAGAAATCAGGAAGATAAATTAGACATGCTGATAACTCTAATGGGCAAATTGATGGCAAAAATCAACAAAACAAATGCATCATCTAGCACGCCAACTAATTAGAACGCAGCTACAGAAGGCAACATGCCACAATCACTATTACTATTACCAACAACATCAACAAAGCTTAATGATCTGGCAAAGGAGTACCTGAGATTGATTAACAAATTCAATAGGTCAGATGGCGCACCCAGATTGTTCAATTACTTTGATACCGTAAAGCAATTTACCACTAGTGCCAATCTATCAGTACAAAAGGAGGAAGTCAATGCAGCGATCAGTAAAATTACAGGCAATGCTAGAATGTGGCTATGGAGGCACGTGAATACATTGGGAGAATTTGATTCATGGAATGAGCTTAAAGAGGCTATGATGCAAAAATATACACCAATGGAACAATTGTTATAAATATGCGATAAGCTTGCGATGATGAAGCAAAAAGGATTAATTGAAGATTATAATAACACATTCAACCGAATTATGGCACAAATTGAAGATATGACTGACATAGAAGCTATACCGCAATATCTCCGGGGTCTAAGCCCCAGGTACCGGGAATTAATACTTGCATGGGAGAATATGCCGACTACGCTGGAGGCTTTATAACTCGCATACATCAGGTTCAACCCGGATAATAAACAAAGGCGTGACGAAGCCCACACGACAGATCGAGGCGGCTACCGAGGCGGCGACCAAGGTGGCTACCAAGGTGGCGACCGAGGCGGATACTGAGGTGGCGACCAAGGCGGCTACCGAGGCGGTGGTCGCAACAATCGAGGCAAAAGCGCCGGACGAAGCCGAGACTATAACAATGATAATGGAAACAATCGAGGAGGTCATAATGACAGAGGCGACTAAGGCAGTGATTGCAGAGCCTATCAAGGCAGAAATTTTCAGGGACACTCTTAGAAATGTTATGTCTGTGAGGGAGAACACGGAATATTTCAATGCAACAAATTCAACGATTAGGTAAAAACAGAAAAAGAAAAAGAAAAGACTAAACCGAGAGCCAAAGCAAATCTGGTGATTAGCGCTATCATTGATTCGGGTACCACGCAATATATGTTCAACCAATTGGAGATTTTTGAGATGGTGGCTGAGCACGACGGCTTGGTCATATGTGTAGGGAATGAGAAATTACGTGTGATGCATGTTGGGATAATTGAGCTCAATGACGAGCTGAAATTATGGGATGTCTTATATGTACTGGAGATCACCAGAAATTTAATATCTGTACAGGCATTGACACATAACGGAAATGACATAACCTTCAAGAGCGACAGATCAGTAATTAAAATCGGCGTAGATCATGAGGAAATTAAAATTGGACAAGCTGATGGCAACCTATTTCATTTATCGACATCACCAGAGCTAGAGCTAGAAGCAAACATCACCAATTCCAAGATTGATGACTATACATTATGGTATCACCAACTAGGTCATCCAGGCCGAAATACTCTGCAATCAATTAACAAATTTGTCACAGGGCTTGGAGATGTGCGGCTGTCAACCAGACAAATCGAAATATGCACTAGGTGTAAACACACGAAGTCACACTGCAAGCCATTCAGACATGTGAAAAATCGATTGATGGAGCCTATCGGAAGGGTGCACACAGATCTGTGCAGGCCGATGCCCATGCCATCAGTCAATGGAGCAAAATATATATTAACATTCATTGATGATGCCACTCACTATGTTACAACATATTTTATTAACAACAAAAGTAATACATTTGATCGATTCTGGACATTCAAGGCATTCGCTGAGATGCAATCGGGCCGAAAACTCAAGATTCTCCGATCAGATGGAGGAGGAGAGTATGTAAACACCGAGATGCGTAAATTTTTAATCAAAAATGGAATTCATCATGAAATGACAATGCCAGACACGCTGCAACAAAACAGTGTAGCCGAATGATATAACCGGATATTGATGGAGTCAATCTGGGCAGTTAAAATTACTGCCGGCATACCTGATGAACTCTGGGCGGAACTTGCCGCAAGTGCTACATATTTATGCAACTGATTGCCAACATGAGCCAATAAGGAGAGTGCTTCACCATTTGAATTATAGCATGGTCACAAGCCTGATATCAGTAACTTGCGCGTCATATGGGCTGATGCGTATATGCATATTCGCAAGGGAAAAAGATCGAAACTGGTACCCCGATCCAAAAAGCTTAAAATGATTGGCTATCATGATGAAAAGAAGGTATACAGGCTCTAGGATCCAACCAATAGGAGGATAGAGATCAGCTGTAATGTTATATTTAATGAATCTATTATATTAAAATCTCCAATAATCGTCAATCCAGAAGATCAAGAATATGTCATCGAAGTGATCATCGGAGAATGCAAGATTGATGAAAAAAAACAATATCTGGTTAAATGGCTAGGCTATGATGATGACGATAACACCTGGGAGCTAATCAAACAATTGATCGACACTGAAGCTCTACAAATTTGGCAAGATCGGATGTTAGAAGCTAATTTAATTGAATCGACCAATGACCCAATGACCTACAAGGAGGCAATTTCTCTGCCTGACACAAAGCTTTGGGAGAAAGCGATCAATCAAAAGCTTAAATCACTTAAGAATAATGACATGTAGATGATTATACCTGAGGTGCCTGCGGGACATAAGCTGATTGGATGCAGATGGGTATTTAAAAAGAAACTCAACACTGATGGATCGGTTGCCAGGTACAAGGCAAGATTAGTGGTCAAGGGATATTCACAATAGTAAGGAATTGATTACAATGAAACATTTGCTCCTGTGGCGAAATTCATATCGATCAGGGTACTTTTATCGATCGGAGTAACCCTAAACTTAGAAATTCACCAAATGGATATAAAAACTGCATTCCTGAATGGCAATCTTGATGAAGAGATCTACATGATGGTATCTGAAGGAATCGACTAATCGGAGCTATCACCGAGAGCTGTGTGTAAGCTCAATCAATCATTGTATAGACTAAAGCAATCACCTCGTATGTAGAATCAGAAGATCGACAACTACCTCAGCCAATCAAATTTTACAAGACTACAATCAGATCACAGCATTTATCTAAGAAGAAGACAAGATGATCAATTGCTAATAATTATTGCTATATATGTCGACGATCTACTAATTCTGGCTAATTCGATGGAAACAATGAACAAATTCAAGGCAGAACTTAGCAACACATTTGATATGATGGACTGTGGTGAAATTAAACATTTTTTAGATATTCGAGTCATGTGTAATAGAAAAACACACACGATCACAATTGATCAAAGCTACTTCACCAATCAAATCATTATAAGGTTTAACATGACAGACACCAAGCCAATCAGTACACCCCTTGATCCATCCATTCAACTCAAAGCTGAAGGGGGAAAATCCACAGATCAAAGTCTATTCAGACAAATGATCGGTAGCATAATGTACCTGATGATCGGAACAAGACCTGATCTAGCTGCTGCTGTTAGCATCATCAGTCAATTTTCGGCCAATCCAATGCAAGAACATTACCATACCCTCAAATGATTATTAAGATATATTAAAGGAACAGCCAATTATAAGCTATGCCTTGGATGTGATCAGGATCTAAGACTGATCAGTTTCAGTGATGCCAACTGGGGAGGAGACATTAACACATGATGATCAACCACAGGATATATTTTCAACCTATCAGGAGGAGCCATCAGCTGGTCAAGCAAATGCCAACCAACCATTGCCCTATCAACAACTGAAGCAGAATATATGGCATTAGCATATGCGACGAAAGAAGCTATTTGGCTATGCACTCTATTGGATGAGCTAGGATATTTGCCGAATTGTGCAACAACCTTATTTGAAGACAACCAATCAGTAATCGCACTCGCCAAAAATCCAATTAATTATGCTCGATCAAAGCATATCGACATTCAGTATTACTTTATTCAAGAGAAAGTTGAATCAAAGGTGATAGATATTGTTTATATGGCAACAGATGAAATAATCACCGATACATTAACTAAGCCACTTGCATAACCAAGACTTGAAACGTTGATCGCAAAAATGGGCTTACGTAACTAACTTTTTTTAAAAATTTCTATTTCCTTTACCACATTATTCTTATCACTCAAGTAGTATTTTATATATAATTATTTACAGTAAATATACTTCATGGATGCCATTCGTGATGTACAGTTGAACATTTTATTTTTATTCTTTTATCTTTATTTTTATTTATTTATTTTTATTGAGATATATCAAGTAGGGGGAGTGTTGAAATTATTAGCTTATTATATCTCTCTCCCATCAATGATCGATCATTACATCACTCAATCGTGGCTTAGATGATCTTTGTTTTGTATCAACCAATCATAATTTAGCATTAATAAATACATGCATATTGGCTTCATAAGCCAGTATGCTCTTTACTCCAAAAATACACATTCGAAGATCAAATTTCAACAAAAAGTAACCAAGATTGGTTTAGAGATATAGTTAAAAAAAGATATAAGTAAATCTGCTCAATATTATACAAGTATAATTATTCAAGTTTAGATAGAAAGTTATAATAATTTTTCTTTTAGTTTGGTAGCTGAAATAATTTTTGATAGTTGCTCCTTTTGCAAATATTCTATTTTTCACCATAACTTTGAAAGCTCTACTTATCTATTATTACTATATACTTACTAACTTGAATAGATCTACTATTGTTTTGTAGATCTGTTCCTCTGAAAAAATAAGATTTCTTGCAAACTTTAACTGATTCCATTGAAACTTTGGTTTTATATATAATTTAGATAGATGACCCTTAGAGTACTT
>RBNK01002633.1:0-10426 GCA_003990785.1 Endogone sp. FLAS-F59071 | reverse complement strand
AAAAAAAAAAAAAAAAAATGCTAGACGGCCTGCCGGGCATCCCTTTTGTCATTCTTCCACGGAATTTGTTTGTGGGCACAGTCAAGTGACAAACTCCAATTTAGTATACGTCGGGCTCTTTTCTGGTCACGAAACATAGTTAGTTAATCGCGGACCTTGAGTTGTGTCAATATTGATTTACCATATGAGTCGCCGTGTGGGAATTTCCAAGCTATGAAATGAAGGCCCAAGAACATACGGATCCGCATGTAGAACCGATATCAAACTTTGAGACTTTATGTGGACCGACGGTACCCAAAACGTATATCGGAAGCTAATTCGGTTAAGTGGCTTTGGACTCGTGTCGCGAACCGCACATTTATAAACTGTCCATGTTGAACGGCAATTCCTCCGTTGATTGAACGCATCCGGCAACATGAGCGACTATTTTTCTTCAGAATACGCCTCCGACGAGAACATAGATTGTGTTGCAATCTGTAATATTCCCGACAGCGACGAAGAGAGATCCGATCATGAGATGGATTTGGACGTAAAGTATGTATTTGGCACAATGTATTTGGCACATACATGCATACACAGTAGGCTCATACTTTCTTTTCTATTTTTCTACAGTATTTTGGGCGCTACATTCCCCTTTCAATTCGATAATTCCCCAACTATTAATAAAAATTCATTTTACGACGCCGATGCTCAAAAAATGAATTTGGACTCAAAGTACGTTTGCCAACAAATGGCTGTTTTTATATGCACATCAAGTTGACGTTTCCCTGTATTTCTCCCTTAACCATGAATACAGCTCGTTTCCTCTTGCCGATAATATTACACCAACTCCATCTGCCGATATTCTTCCTCCTGAGGGTCTTTCTCAGTTCGATTTATCTGGAGACAATACGGCCAACTTGCAAGCCTCCCCACTGCTTCATGAATTTTCAGATAACTCGGCTTTAGCTTTATACGCTCAACACACAGCGCCACTGTATTCAACCAACAACTTGTCAAACTACAGCCCATTCGCTCCTCCGCAGATCACTGAAACTGACAATTCTCGCTCCTCACCTTTGGAGGTGTCACCGCCATTTACAGTCCATAATGACACTGTATTCCCTGGTTTCGCTTCGGCCGGAAAGCGCCCTCTTGAGTGGGTGTACCATGACGCGAAAAAAAATCCTCTGCTGCCCAGAGAGGAACGACACAAGAAACCAAAACTAGCCCGTGCCGACCAGGCTTGTATGACGTGCCGCAAGTACAAGCAAAGATGTATGGGACGTCCAGGTTGCGATAGATGCACGCACAAAGGAATAGTTTGCAGCTTTGTTGGGGTTCAAGACGCAGAGCATGCGACTGTCGGAGGGGAATTCAAGTCTAAACGCGATCAAACCAATCGACAGATCAAGTTAAGCCCAGGGCAAGCCGCGCAAAGTCAGCAACAGATACCAGATCCGGAGCCTGCTGTTACTACCGCGGTGGTTGAAAAACATCTCAACGAATCGCGTATATCACTCTTATCCGCAGGTTACCAGGATGTAAACACTTCTCTAGCGGTGGACGATTCTATTTCAGTGCTTCTACAACAGAAAGAACTAAAAACGGTCAGGTTCAGATGCTATTTTGATGAGAATTTAATCGGAATTGCGAAATCGGGTATATTAGACCCTATCCGGTTGAATTCTGGGTGTGATTTTGCTGACGCCGTGACGATGGCAGGTAAATTACTTGTCATCTTTAAATATATAATTATTACAATGTTGCCAACAGCATATGGTTATATATATTCTTATTATTTATTTATTTATTATCTTATTCTAACCACAGAACTTGGAACAAAGACCAGAGGCTTTTCTGATGAACAAATTGTTGATGCAGCATCCAATGCTGATCGAACAATTATCACTAATGATACAGACTTTTTTTCCCTTGGATCGCGGAACAAAAGGGGTACGATTGTACTGTGGGGTAGTTTGCAAACAGAACACGGGACAACACGAGCCTTTCGTAGCCTGAGAAGAAGGGACAAACAGGCTGCTATTCTCTCCCTGTTTGAAAACCATATGGAAGAGCTAGAAAGGTATATATGATTTATTTGCCGCCATATTCGTATCGATTTACAAAAAGCAAAAGCTATTTTTTTTTTTTTTTTTTTTTAAAAAAAAAAAAAAAATCCTGTTAACTTTCAGGATATATGAGAGCGGTGTTTGTGAGCTGGCGGAACTGTCCGGTAAATACACAGAAAATAATACCCCAGCTGCCATGTCTTGGAAATGTCGTTTACCAACCGAAACCGAGCTGGAAAGGTGGGCTACAAAATATCAGACAAAGATTGAGAAAAAAAATGAATGGGAGGCAGAAAATGTAGTTCAAGACAATGTTTGCATGGAGCCAAAGGTACGTTAACTAAATAGTGTTTTCTGTAATGCTCGGATTGCATGTCCAATCCATTTTAAATATTTGACACTAATAATTTTATTCTCGCAGAAAATTGCGATCGAAAAGCAGATTGCAATCAAGACTCCTCAGCATGTCCCCCAAGCTAATCAAACGATGGCTGAGAAGGATGACAACAACACAGAACCCGATAACCCCTCAAAAGCCAAGGTTGATCAGGCAATGGCTCACGGAAAAATCATCCAACCTGAGGATGTTGCTCCGTGTACCTGGGTTATTGCGGGTGTAGATACAAGAGAGTACCCCGAAATACCATACGACGGCCTTGAAAAGCTCGGGATTATTGGTTACGGGAGCCACGCGACAGTGTACAAAGCGAATTGGAATCAATCAGCGTTTCCGGTTGTGGTAAAGCAATACGCAAATCCAAGTGATATGTCTCACGATGTTCGAGTTTTTGTTCGCTTGGGCAGGCACAAAAACATTGTTAATTTTTATGGTGTCACTAGGTATGGTTTTCCTATTGCTAGTTGAATACTACATTTAAGATTCGCCATCATGTGAGCTAATTCTTCGTTTTGCAAACTTTGCAGGAATCCCGAAACCAACCAATTTGAAATCGTACAGGAATATGCGAGCAGAGGAAATATACGCGACTTGTGGGGCCGCAATATTAAACTGCCATGGTCAGAAAAAATAAGAATGGCAAATGACTTGGCATGTGGCTTGCAACATATGCACCAAGAAGGTTTTGTACATCGAGGTATTTGACTTTCTTCTTTATTTTTATTAATGCTTTCAATTCCCAATACCATACATAGAGTTGAAAGATTTGCTCACATTTACTAGAATTGAATTGTGAGAATGTCCTCGTTCGCGAGGACGGCTCGGTGGCACTGACTGGCTTCAGGGACAGCGGATACCCAAGATCGACCGCCAACGCCGACAACGGATTCGCAAGATTGACAGTCAATGGCGTTCATAATGCGGACCGCGTGCGCAACAATTTTAAATACAATTTGGACGTCTATAAGCTTGGAATTCTTCTGTGGGAAATTTATCATGAGAGAGACGCTTCCGAAGACGATCAGCGTTTGCTAAAGCACAAAGCGTCTATGAATACCCAAGGGCCTCGGGCTGCCAAGGAGAGCGAAATCGAGTATATAAGACTTTATGAAGAATGTTGGTACGCAAGCCCGACAATTGACAGGATTACAGTAGGATTGAAGAACTTGAAGCTTGAAGAAGTCGGCTGGAAGTTCAATTGGGACCAATTGAATGACACTTGCATAAACCGGGAAAAAACAGGTGCGTTTAGCGAAATTTTTGTTTTATTTCTCCTATGCGTTATTCATTATTTCAACTATTTACTACCATAGGATTGGAAATTGCCACAGAACTTGAGAAGTTGAATGTGAATAGCATCTCGTACGACCGAATCACGATCACGAAATGGCGTTTTCACGAAGGTGGATCTGCTGCAATCCACAGAGCAATTTTGGGTAAGAATCAAGTAGCCGTCAAATTGCAAGTGAGGCATCCAGAAGACATAATTCGAGAGGTGAAGATTTTGAGCGTGGTATGCAATCATGATAATATCGTACGTTTTTATGGCATTACCAGGTATGCTGAGATATTCCAATGCTTTCATAGTCATCTTACCCAAATTGCTGATAGAGAAATTAACGTATTCTTTTACTTTTATTACAGAGATTCAAAACAAAACAGCTACACTGTCATGTCATTTGCCAAATGTAATCTCCATGATTATATCCGTTGCGGCGAATTTAACACGAAACCATGGCGTTTCAAATTGGAGATTGCCTTGGGTATTGCCAAAGGATTGCGCAACCTTCACCAGCATCGTATCATTCATTGTGATCTACACAGTGGTCACGTATTAATCGACCAAGTTAGTATACGTAAGTCCCGTCGTATTTAAATTGTCCTGTGTATTATCCGTGAATCACTAAGCAAATTTTAAATGCAGGATGGCACGGCCCGTCTCACTGATTTTCGATTAAGTCAAACTTCTGAAGAGGCACTACGGCCTGGATCTCGCGTCAAAATTCAAGGTCGGCTTGGATATCTTGCCCCCGAACTTTTCGAAAAACCGCTTATACCATTTAACTACGTTCACGACATTTTTGCGTATGGAGTTTTGTGTTGGGAGATTGCGTCGTCGAAAAGTCCCACCATCGATACAAAGTTTATAAATCCTGAACGGCTTAGCCCCATATTGGGCTCGACTGTTCGGGTTTGTCTCAAATATCAGGAGCTTTATAAACTATGTGGGTCCCCGTACGTTAAAGATAGACCGGGATGTGAGGAGGTCATAAGAATAATGCAGCAGCTGCGGCGGAAAGAGCTTTAGTGCTCTGAACTCAAGCGATGCCTGCGGCATTTGTAGTTCAACATCTATTAAACGAGCGCATCATTCGAGAAAGGACAGCTACCCTTATAGCCTCGCCTCGAATTTGTATATTTTCCTCTTCTATCTTATTTTCCTCTTCTATCTTAATAAACTATATCAAACAATTTACTGAAAAAACTCGATAGACTGCGAAGAGCAATCTCATCAAGTACATATACAATCGTGAAACTATCTTCCCAAGTTTATCACAGAGGCACAGCAGTCCAATAACCCAGTAAGTCATCAGGTCGAGCATCGTCAATTAGTTAGTCATTTTTCAAAGCGAAAAGATCAACTAGAATGTACAGAAATTAGGGAAGTACCCTATGATCGAAAGTAAAATATTACAAGGAAATAATGTTGGCATAATTGACCAACACAACTGGACAAAATGTTCAAATCTCGAGCAAATGATCATAAACGGTGAAAACATAATTGGATATAGTTTTCAATAACAAATTTACAGACCTTTCAATTTTCAATAACCGCACTTCTACTCGAAATTATTGCTATCTCATCCTCGGATGCCCACCACTTGGCCCTCTTAGGCTCGTATTTTTTCTTGGTGACTTTACGCTTTATGATAAATCGCGGGTACGTGTCATAACTATTGTTGTCAGAGTTAAGGTAAATAATAATCAGTCTAATTTCCAACCTATCACCGCAAAAACAAATCCTCTCGTTAGAACATCTGATACTTACAACAACAAATCCAGCACCTCTTTCATCGCAGCATCAAATATCGTGACATTTATGCTTTCAGGATGATCTATCCTCCTGCGAACCTCTTCTTTTACGCGCGCCGATACATTCACCTCGAGGACAGCATCCGACACGAGAAAGAGAGAGTAGAATGAGACATATGTTGGCAGTAGGCATTCTGGCAACTTTGTGGTTGGCGACAAGGTAATGCCGATGGACTGGGCAATAGGAATTGTGGGCGAGGTAGAAGCGAAACCGGGGAGGGCCTCTGCAGAGGATGAAAGGGATATGGTGGTTAAAGACTCGAACAACGGCTTGTAAGCTTCAATGGTCATGATGCGTAGCGTTTGGTATTCTTCTAAGAAGCGGATGTTCTATTTTTTTTATGTGAAGTTATTAGAAATCGAACAAAAACCTCGCATTTAGAAGTATTTAGATTCAAAAGAAAGATACCTCGACACAGAAATCCTGAACAGAATGTCTTTTGAAAGCCTCAAACTTGTTTACATCCATAAGTGTGTTCTCAAAATCGCACCAGTCTAGTTCCTCGGGTGCGCGCCGTGCGAACTGAATGCTCCGTGCGGCAGGGACGGCGATCGAGGATATTTGGACAGCGAGGAAAAAGAACCAGGCCCAGCTACAGTAGAACAAAATTAATTACGAAGAATTGAATGGGTGATGAGAGAATTAAACGAACTCGTACCCGAAGTTATCAAAGTAATAACGCCAGTATTCTGGAGCAAAGTTCCATAAAAAGAACCTGATGAAGATAAAAGCAAGTTAGGGGCGGCGGAGCGCAAAAAAAAAAAGAGGTCGGAAAATAGAAAAGGCGATGTACATGAATAACACAGGCGTGCCAATAAGGGTCGAAATGATTACGTCCGTTCGGATACTGGGAAAAATATGAAATAAGGTTTAGGCAGTGAAGAAAGAGAGGAGCCGATAAAAAGGACAGATAATATACCCGTAATTATCTCTAATCCGCCAGCTCATAATAATCGTAAACGGTGCAATGAAAAGCACATAAAGGCAACAGACGACTAAGACGGGCCAATACCCTATCATCCACGGACAGAGGTACGAAATTGTTGGATATATGCCGACAGAAGCGATGCCAGGCTCGGTCACAGTTGTTGCCTCAATTGTGACTATGTACACAATGTCCAGCATAAACAGAGCCCAGAAGATCCACCAGATATACTGGTCGACGATCTTTTCCCGCGATGGCACTAGAATGTATAGATAAACCCTCTTGGACTTCTTTTTCAAGAGTCCCTCTCTGAATTTAATCTGGTTAAGGCGGCAGTAGAGTATTAACCGCATGGAGCGGGCAATAAACGAGTAAAGGAGAGGTAATAGGCCCTGAAATAACAAAGTAAAATTAACAAAAGAAGGAGAGAGGCAAGCAATGATGTGAAGAAAGACGTACAATATAAACGGAGATGAAACCTATAAAGCAAGGGAAATCGCCCAAGAGGCCACCGTTTAGCTGTTCAAAAAAAAAGAAAAAGAAAAAGAAAAACATCGATTAGTGTAGATCATATTTATCTAATTATATAAAGAGAGTCAGCAAGAAACGAACCATGCTGATGGTGCCGATCACAACGTTGGAGACTCCGCCCAAGACTGTAAGGCTCGTGGAGCGCTTGGATAGTTCAGTATCATGGCGTGCACACAGCCAGAATAATAGAGTGGTGGAAGACGCAAAGAGAAAATAGAGAACACCGATCGCACTGAAGGGGTTTCAGGATTAGATAAAGAAATAAGCAGCTCGGACAGCCATTAGGAAAGCCAAAAGACTCACGCTCTTATGATGATGCGGATCTGTTGGCCTTCTGGATAAAGCTCGTTCAACTGCTGCAGTGTTAGTGAGCTCATTGTGTTGGAAGTGACCAGAGAAGTATTGCATGGCGAGCCGAGAGAACGCAGATCAGGCCTTCAATATTAATATGGCAACCAATGGCGTGGACAAAAGCACTACTCCTTTTCTAAATGCGCGCCAGTGTCATTTCCATAAAAAGGACTTTAACCATTCTTTGGCTATCTTTTTCATAAATGACTTTCTACTATGGTCACCTGTTATGTCGTTATATATACTACTTAGGGGGCCCGAGCCAATTTTTGGAATTGAACTTTTGCGCTACTTGAGTTGACAGTAGTTAACAATTCGCCGTGTGGTGAATATTCATCGTACTTTTTTTATAACAAAATTTTTGTTAACAAAGCTCTGCAAAGTTTAGACAAACTAGATATGCTTTATCAATTTGAGTGAACAAAAAAAAAAAAAATTATCAATTCATATGAGCCGATGAATATGTTGTGACAAATGTACTAATAACCAGTTATTCATTCATTGAGAATGCTCAGAATTATGGATGCAATATCTCCCTTTGTGTATCCTTACTACCTGTATTATTCAGGTTTTACTATGACTGATATTGAGATATACTAAGACTCTGTGCAAACTAATTTATTTAGATAGAAATAGAGGGGGTGTTTATACAAATTTGAGAGACTAAGGGAAAATAAGAAAGGCTTCACTATGAAAACATAATCCAATCATTGCAAAGAATGTGTAATGACTCTGATGGTGGCATTTTGCAAAAATAAAAGTCATCAATAACTAAAAATAGAAAGGGATGGAAGGTCACAGTAACTCCAAATTGAGCATAGTGGTAAATTCACAAAAATCAGACAATTTGGGGGTTGGCTGTCATATCTGGGGGCTCAACTGGGAAGGTTTTGTCCTCAAAACTAAAGGGCAACAGAGCAATTTCTTCTTTTATAGCTTGATAGATTTGTGCAATTCAGCAAAGGTCAGTTTAGAGATATCAACAGTTCTTCTATAAAATCCTGAAAGGAGCCATTTGTAGCCAAGGAAAAGTGTATAGATCTTGTCAACTATATCCTTCATAAACTTAGATAGTACTACTTCTTGCTTTCTGTATTTGTGATATAGGCTTTGAGCTTAACTCTGATAGAACTGGATCATAGTGTTAGTTGCACAATTTTAGTAATATAACTACTCATATATTGCTGGCTAAGCAAGAAAAGTTTTTTGAAGTCTTCCTCTTAGTCAAATCATTATAATCAGCTTTAAGGACCTCTCAGACCAGGCCTTTTTCACTTACCACATTGATACAAGAAATACCAAACCAATCAAGCAAGCACCCTATAGATTGCTAACCAACTACTATAACTTTGTATATAAGCATATTCAAGAACTATTAGAGTCAGAAGTAATTATATGATCAAAGAGCCCCTATGCATCACCTATCAGTATAGTATCAAAGAAGGATAGATAGAGAATGGTTATTAACTACTACAAGCTAAACATAGTCACTAAGAAGTATACATACCCAATCCCACACTTAGAAGACTTACAGAACATGTTGAAGAAGGTGCAAATCTACTCAACCCTTGATCTGTAGGCAGGATATAACTAGATTGGAATGACACCTGAAGCACAAGAGAGATCAGTATTTATTATACCATTTGGATAGTATAAATTTACAAGAATGTTCTTTGGACTTTGCAATGCACCTGCTATCTTCCAAGCTGCAATGAATGAGATCTTCTACAACCTGATTGGACATGGAGTAATTATATATATCAATGATATCAACATCTATATCAAAACCTTTGCAGAACATATGGTGACCCTGAAGGAAGTATTTGAATGGCTTAGAAAATATTAACTGAGGATCAAGCTAATGAAATACCACTTTGAACAAAAAAAGATTGAATATCTTAGATTTATAATTGATAGAGGAGAAATCTACCCAGATCCAAAGAAAATTGAAATTGTCAAAGCCTTTCTGACCCCACAAGATAACATGACTCTATAAGGATTTTAGGACTAGTCCAGTTCTATAAAAGATTTATCTCTAGATATTCTGAAATTACTATACTCTTATATATGCTGTAAAAAAAAGGAAGAATATGGGAATAGATACCAGCTGCACAAACAGCCTTTAGTCTAATCAAGAAAGCACTTACCCATACACTAGTAATAGCAAGGTTGGATCTTATAAAGGTAATCAAATTATATACAGATATATTGTTATTTGCACTTAGAGCAATTTTGGTACAAGATAATAAAGATAGAGAGTATATAATTGCTTATGCAAGATGAGCTACCTATGGAGCAGAACCTTCCTATAGAGCCATCCAGCTAGTGTTGTAATTATTAGCTTATTATATCTCTTCTATCAGTGATCGATGCATCAACGATCGATCATACGTCACTCAATTGTGGCTTAGACGATCTTTGTTTGTATCAACCAATCATAATTTAGCATTAATAAATACACGCATATTGGCTTCATTAGCCAGTGCGCTCTTTTACTCCAAACACACATATTCGAAGATCAAATTTCAACAGGTTATGAGCCCCGAGCCGCTCGAATTGCAGCTCGACAACCTGAGATCTACGCAATCATCTACGCAATTACAACTGCGATTACTGTAAGTGTTTATTTAAAATCGTAAACAATGCGTCAAACAAAGCAATAAACAACGCGACAAATGACACCACAATAAAGCAACGCGATAAACAACACGTAACGACATAGCATTCAACGACGCAACACGATGAAATGGACAACCTATACGCATCATCGTCATCAGCAACAAGATCGACAAGATTGTGATCTAAATCAAAAACAGATAACAGATATCAACCCCCTGACAATGACGACGAAGGATTGGATAGAAACCATCAGAGCAATATTGCATTTAGCCTCGATCGACAGGAACAGATAGCTACAACGATCAGAAATCAGGAAGATAAATTAGACATGCTTGCAACCCTAATGGGCAAATTGATAGCAAAAATCGACAAAACGATCACATCACCTAGTGCACCAACCAATCAGAACGCAGCTACAGAAGGCAACACGCCACGACCATCACCATCACCAACAACAT
>RBNK01002632.1:0-10426 GCA_003990785.1 Endogone sp. FLAS-F59071 | reverse complement strand
GGGGGGGGGGCAAAAACAAATAGGACCTTTACTTCTTGTCCTTAGGATTTTTAGGGACGGCTTACATCATGAATGCTCTTACTACGCCTCAAATGAAACGAAATATGGAAGAGCTCCTTATGTGCCTAGAGCTTATCAAGTCCCGCGTGAGACCCTATGCTGTAACTAGCTCTTCTGCCTTGAATGCGCTCGATACGATGGAATATACTGTATGATATTGACTGGGGTTCACCCTCCCAAATGACATTACATTATGGGCCATAGTATTAATGGTTCTCAATTAAATAGTTTGTGAACAGCATCGCTAAGATCTATGGACAAAAACAGCCACAGTTTTTGACAAACAGTACTATGAATAGCACAAACTACAGAACTGTACTAGAACAGCACAGCAAAAGGATGAACTATTGCAGAACAGAATACAAACATGAGCTCTAGTCATGGACTATGAACTGGAAATATTTTCCTGATGCTGAGCAAAATTCAGGTAGGCAGACAATTGGCTGCGCTTATGTTATGTATATTCTCTTGTCGCTGATCCTGATGCATATTTTTTCCCCAGAATATTGTCAACAAGGAGGTATCAGACAGCAGCACGGGAAATACATACCAATGTCAAGGTGTCAATGTCCAGGGCGATGTTTCATAGCCCGATGAAGATACCGAAAATACGGAGCGGAAGCGCTCAGTTTTTCAAGGGCTTAGCTACATCTTTTACAAAAACAATGGTTACTCGGTCTTTTAGATTCTTCGCTCTATAATTCTTCGCTTTATAATTCTTCGTACACCAAATAAATAGTTTGTATAATTACATCCCACTCCATAATATATCCATATGGATGGGTAACGACATGATTTATAACGAAATGATAACTTATGTAACCACACCCCTATGTGTAACAATAATAAATGCGATGATTATATGCACATCTCGATTTGATGCCCATTCGTTCCGTGTCTCTTCTCATCAAGGCTACTCCTGCTACTATCCCGCGTGAACCACCTGCGCTTGCCACCGTCCTTGGTCAGTACATCAGTGCTCAGCGTACGACTACTGGTAAAGGTGTCAGTCCAGGAGAGTGTTGACGAAGTCCTGTCGCGGTTGAATACCGATGCCCAGCGGACCCATATACCTCTATTTGAATCGGGATCGAGCTCGTCGCCCTCCTTTTCACCCTCCTTTTCGTTGTCCTTGCTCTTGGGGACATTCTTGGAGCCACGAAGTCGACCGTAGGTCTCAATAATTACGAGGAAAATGGTGAGGCTACAAACCATGGTGAGGAGGTAGAGAGAGTTGAGTTTCGCGAGCGGGAGGATGGCAATGATGGCAGCCATGAGGTACCGAAGACTGATACGCCATCTCTGAGAGGTAACCGAGTACAGAAGCGCGGAATAGATGGTTGTTATGTTAGGAAGGGAAATTTCCTTCAGAGCGAGTTGGATTAATCATTCACTCACCTTGTGTATCTTCATCAAATCCACTTTATCCATACTCTGATGACTCAATCCAATAGTTGCCAAACAGAATATTGCGACAGCTAACGAACCACAAAACATCCAATCGATTCCATTAGGTATTTCTGTTGGCGGTGATGGTGCCCCGGGATCCCTTTCTATGTATTCTGATCCAGGAAAATCCATCGTCTGAACCAACACGTTCATGGTATCTCCTACGATGTTAATGGATGCGCAGAGCGGCAGGTGCAGGAAAGAAAATAAGAGGCCGGTGAGAATGTGACGGCGCAGGGCGTGCTTGTACTGCCGCGACGCCTCAACGTCAAAGTAGAGCCAGTGCAGGGAGTAGGCCAGCAGGAGGCCCAGTACTGCCTTCCCTGCTTGTTGGTTGAGCGAGGGACTCCAGGATATGTAGAGGGTGGAAATTACGCATTCGCCAAGGGTAATGATGACAAAGGATCCCAAACGATCGGCCATGTGCTCAATGTTGATAGCGGGGCGGTAGAGGGGTTTCCGAATGCACAAGATGGTATCGTGGCCCCAATATTTCATGAAAATTGGGTAAAAGTTGAACCATACATGATCTTGGTAATGGTGGAAGAACCCAGGGCGAGACGAGAGATTAGCGTGAGTGTGGATCAGGTATAGAATGATATATCAATCATGCATATGAGTTTGTCTCATGAATATTCCCAACTCGAACTATCAAACAATATATCGTTTTTCGAAATTTACCGATAAGAATTGCACTCCATAGTATATTGGTAGTTTGCGCACTATTAAATGGGAGAGTAAGAGCTACTGCCCACATAATGCTACTGAACACGACACCAAGCATGTTGTAGATCAAAGTGGTTCGAAATCTCGGCATATTTACGGAGAACTTCGTGTAGATTAGGGCAACGCTAAGACGGGCCGTTAAGTAGCATCCTTCGTTTTTGTGTGCACGCCCGAGAGTAGATAACAATGATGATTGTATTGTTTTTTTTTTTTTTTTTTTTTAAAAAAAAAAGAAGATAACAATAAATCACACTTCAAAATAGCTATTACGACATCTCATAATTTGCTTTGTAATGGGTTGCAAACAAGCTTGTATGCGAGTATTGACGAATCTAATTTCGAGTATTACTCACCAACAAATTGATTTAACGTGGCCCCCGATACACGCTGTTGCATAAGATAATACGAAAAAGAAACGACGGAGGACGTATTTGTTATATAATGTCATATGCTCATTCTGCAAGCAAGCGCTCGCTGTGTGGCAACATGGTCATCAGCAATCTCTAACTCCGATATTCTTACCTGATCATTCACATAACCAATTACATTGACCTTTATTATTATTATTATTATTAAAAAAATAAAATAAAAAAAAATAAAAAATGGGGGGATCGTTGACAACTGATGAAGATAATGTTGCCTCCGTTAATACATATATTATAATCCTCAGTCTAATATTAATACTTACTGCACTCGTCGCCATCCCGACTACGCAGATCATTTCCTGGAACGCATAGGGGTTAAAGAGGTAGGAGAGACCGATTAACACAGCAATCATATGCGTAATACTCATTAAGGCTATGGATGGCTCCACTTACCCACAATAGAAACATTTTTTGAACTAGATCCTCTGACCCCCACATGTTTAAAAAATTGTGAATGTCTGTCCTGTAAGTGGGTCGACAGCAAAAAAAAAAAAAAAAAAAAAAAAAGAGAGAGAGGGGGGGGGAGAGGGAAGGTAATAACATGAATTCAGTTTGTAATTTCGAATCAATAAAGGCATTGAATCATCCTGTAAATGTGACGTTACCAGATTTTCCAAAGTGGAATGAACGTCAATGCGAAAACCTCAAGATGATAAATATCAGGTGAAGCAGCAAGGTCATGTCCCAGAAGCGAGACGGATCCAACAAAAATCAGGTCCCAAAACAGTTCGGTATCACTGGTCTTGCGCTCCTCCCTTTCACGGTAGAGTGTATCGCCTATATATAACAATAGAGCAACGTCGATGAGAAGTTCGAAACACCATTATCAGCTTTGGTGTAACTTACCTTTAAAGTATTGCCGTATTCTGGGTCTGCGGAAGATTTTGTCGCATTCTTGCTCCTCTTCGTCGGCTGTTGAGAAAATAATTTTGTTAGCGGCAGTATTGCGATTTGATACATCTCATTTAATGTATATGCAGTCAACTAAGTGGACATGCAGATACCAACGAATGATTTCTAATTTCTTCAAATTTCCAAACGTATGTATAGTCGCATGTATAATCTGTCAACGAACAAAAAAAATAAAAACCCCAGTGAGTGTTCAGATTTTTATTTTCAAGCATGAAGAAAGATAAAATACTTGACATTGAGCTTTTGTGTAAACAGCAAATAATGATGGAGTATCTACCGTTTCCGTTCCCGTATCAGAATCCTCGGGATCGAGTTGCTTTAATTCACCTTTGAAATTATAGTTTTGTGAGTAAACGTTGGAATTGGATAGCCAGAACCCGGTCACTAATATACTTCTCCTAGGAAATATCAATTAATCTCTTTCGCGTTACAAAGTAAATGAGGATGGCCAGCACACTTACTAACTAGGGTGTCTAACTGCTCTCCAACATTCTCACATCGCTTTTGCGCCGCCTCCCTTTGGGCTTCAGCTTCTTTCACCTTGTTGGCAAGCTCCGTCACTTTGGCTTTCAGAGCTGCAACCTGTCAAGTATGACAGGAGGTGGGCATGAAAAAGATACATTGGGCAGGTGTGCATTTGCTCACATTGTGGCTGAAGTAATATTTGGACACGTACGTGGTCTCTCGATCCAAGTACGCAGTATTTGATCTTGTCATTCTTGTCGTCCAGGATCTTGTCTTCGCCATCGACAACGACAATTCTCTGGCCGGTTGGAAGATGAAAGTTCTTTGAAAAGGCGACGCATGCAGCGGGCTTTTGCTGCTTCTCTTCCTCGGTGTCGTTTTCGGAATACAGAGGGTCGCAAACACTGGCCTCTTCTATTTCGATGGACGTGTCTTTAGTGCTGACATCGGTCATGATATCTCTGGCAGTAAAGAGCTGGGCCATCGGGATGACGGGATGACGCCGTATGTGTGACAGGTGCCTTTCCCGGGTATTTGGTAATTACCAACACATTCGGGAAAAGGGGCTTCTCGCCCAGAGAAGAATCTCTACTCGTATGAATCAGGGACGAGAATTCGCCCGACACTTATTGTTAGATTCAAATATGCCCTTTTTCTTTTCCTCCTCTCTGCTTTTCGAGGTACAAGCTGCTCTAGAAAATCACGTGAGAGCTTGCCTATAAGGAATGCGAATTCAAAATTTTATATTTATTTAGCCTACAAACCAAGGTTGGCAATGACCTCAACCAGAAACATGTATTGCGCTGATGCAGGACAGAATTATTGTTAGCAGTTCAAACTAGACCTCCTCGGGACCAAAAAACAAAATCTTTTGGCTTATCGATAATGAAATCATTCCTTCACTGTCTCTTCTGTTTGTCCACCTGCTATGATGCTTCCGTAATTCCAACAATAATAGCAACAGCAAAAAGAAAAAAGAAAAAAAAAAAAAAAAAAAAAAAAAAAAAAAAAAAAAAAAAAAAAAAAAAAAAAGAAAAAAAAAAAAAAGAAAGAAAGAGTTTACATATCCAAATCTTTTTGCTAGAGTTGATCAAGTCTACTAGATTTGAAGGTTTACACTCTAATACAATTATTCGTTTAAATGGCTCAAGCCGTTCCTTTTGTTCTATATTTATTTGTGTTATTTAGAAAATATCAAACCTGGAGTATATTGAGAAAGCAAGGGGAAACATCCACAATCATTCATTTACAAAAAAACCCCGCGTATGTTTATGTTATCTTGCCTAATCTCACCTGAAAAATGAGTCAACAGATATACTTTAAGCGATATTAGTGGTATCCATCAAAATGAGGCCCCTGTGGGTTGGCGAAATTTCCTCGCCGCACGAAGCAAAAGCTTTTCATAAGGATTGTTGGGAATACGATGCCAACTTATTTGGCCCAATCCGACGTTGTCTGCGCAACCCTTGGCGCACAAATCGCTTTTTAATCATTGGCGCAATTTGCTCACACGACGAGGGGGCGATACCAATCGCAAGGTCATCTGAGCAGATCATCGGGACACAGAACTTGGCATATCTCTCTAGTTATTATCATATTGGGGACGTATTTCACCTTTTGTATGTATGTCGCAACCTGTTCTACCCCCCCTTTCTACCCTCCGATATCGCCCTTCCTTATAAGGAAAATCTAAAGCTCCGTAAAACCGGTAACAGTGTTGAAAAATTAAGACTCATTGTTATCCTTATGTGTAAGCTGAAGTGTGCCCGTATTTCAGCTTTGACTGGGAAACAATTCCAATGTTTATTCACTACTAATAATTGCGGGGAAACGAGATTTTTGCGCCAGATAAACAATCTTTTTTTTTTTTTTTCAGCGCCCACATGTGAAATGAATTAATCTGTCCAAAATAAAAAAAGAACAAATAATTAGATATTAATCTTGGCACATGAGCACGCCACCTGAGATCCGAACGATTTAATGGTACTCGTGGGTCTGCATAAGATATAGGGATACAGGGATACAGGGGTAGATCAGGTTAGATACCTATCCATGTTGTAATTTTTACAATAATGGCTTCATAAGGGGGGTGAACTCGAGTACGCAAAAATTAAATCATCCAAGTACGGAATGGGAGCCAATACATGGTGAGTAATCATGGCGTATAGATGACCGATAGGAAACACGAGGGTACAAAAGCCAAGAAGATTGTAAGCAGATGGGTTTGTCTTTTTGGCGTTAATCGATTGATACTTTCGAAAAAAAAAAAAAAAAAAAAAAAAAAAAATTTTTTTCATAACCGAAAGGATTCTGTATATGCATTTGTTTTTCGTTTTTATTTTTTTAATGTCATTGCAAAAAAAGAAAGAAAAGTAAAAAAAAAAAAAGGAAAAAGAATGACTTGACCCTTCTCTCACATGTGGAACGAGATAGATTTAGAATCACGCGGACAATATATTATTAAAACCCCATTCCCATGGCTGAAATTTTTTTGCGGAACTTGGACTTTTTGACAGCTAGGCCACGAGGTAGAAAAAAAAGTGATGACACCATCGTTACTTTATGAAATGCCTTTTTGGCGTCCAGCACGATACCGTTTTTGCGTGCTTGGTGAACCAGAGCTAACGCGACATGGGATTTAAGCTGGGAGCAGGGATTGTACACAGCGGTCGCGTGATGCCGAGAGAATATTGCGATTCCTAATTAATTCGCAAAATGGCTTTGATCAAAGGGCGGGGAAATTGAAAATGGGCTCGCTTATCATACTCCTTCCCCTTCTCTTTAAAAGAGAGCTGTCCATCCCATGACACCGGGGGTTGAAATCCCCCGCAAAAAAGTGATCGAACGAACAAGATGCAAGGGGTATCATTTGTTTGGTTGGGGGTTGTTAATCAATTCTACCTATTTTCAGTGTTTGCTGACATCATCCTGCATATATTTTAATGCTCCGTCTATCAAATACTCCGCGCCATCTCATTTCCTGACTAATATATTTGAAAGACTTGGCATTGACGTTTCAGAAACCCATCCCTCTTTTGCAAACACTGGGTGTAGTTTTTTAATTAGTTCACAGACGTGGCGTGGATTACAGGGAAATGTGGGATGGCTCCGCCTACCAAGTTTGTCCAATGTCCACCATGTCGGGCGGGCTTTGAGATCCTAAAACGGCTCGGATAAGAAAAAATAATAATAATGGCCGATTGACTTTGTGCACCGACCACATCTGGGAGGGGGTCCCGTGAGAAAATGGGGCGGGGTACATAATCGAAACATTCGAAGGGAGATTTCGGAATGTTTAGGAAACTCTTATCCATCTAGATGCCACAAAATAAACAAGCTGAATGATTCATTATTATGTATTTGATCACTAGGACCAAACTTTTTTTTTTTTTTTTTATTATTTCGTCTGTGCTTTGCAGAGAAGAGAACGTAAGCAACAAGCGAAAAGGTTCTTTACACAGAAGAAAAAATAAAATAAATTTTTGACTATGCACAGATATAATTTGACTAGGGAAAATTTACACAAAAAAAAGAGTAAAATACAAGGTGAAAAAGGAGCAAGACAATAAAGTTCTATAATGAATAATGTAAACAACATGGTTTTGTTGAATACAAAGGAAAAATTAAATAATCCATATGCAAAAGAAAAAAAATCAAAATAGCTAATTTTAAAAATTAAATACAGAGTTGCAGTGTCCAACTTGAGACAAACAAATTGTCCACATATGATGATAAAGGCTACACCATCCAACTACTGCCCTCCCATTCAATGGATCGCTGAAGCGACGCAAGGGTAAGGGCATGGGATGAAACCCAACTGGGGTCATCCATGGCAAACCTCTTTGTATTCGAGAGAAGAGCCGCCGCAGATTTTGGAATGTGGGAGACGAGCTGTTTGGCAATTCTTGGTGGTGTCGAGACGGAACGCTTGGGGGGGTCGGCGACAGGAACACCGTCGATGGTGGGATCGATAGGAGGCAAGAAGAGAGCACGTGTAGCCGCGGAATGAGGGAGATGCAGCAAGATTTCATCACGGGCCCAATCGTAGACGGCAACGGCACGTTCCAGAATATCAACAGTGGTAGGGAGGCATTCAACCTCGTCTGTGTACGACATTTGTTCATCGGAGCCAGACATATCAATATAATGCTCGTCATCATAGGAGGCATCTTCCATATCCGAGTCGTCGAGCTCGCCCAAGCAGGCGTCCAACCAGGACTGCTCGTCGCCTGTCTGGTCGACCATCACCTCGTCGTAATCGTCGTCTGCTTGCTCTTGGCTCCACTCGTAGCAGCCTTCATACTTTTCCGTGTCTTGGTCGACATGGTCGAGGTGAGATACGAGATGATCAAACAGGTTGTTGATGAGGACGAACTTGCGCAGGCCCAAGTCAATGCGAGACTGAGCAAACGACGTGAGCTTGGACTGCGAGAGCTTGTTGATGTGCTCGAACGCACTGACATGGAGGGCCGAGCGAGCGTCCTGGACGCCGCTGGCGATGTGCAAGCTGGAGATGGGAGCCATTGTGCTTGTGGTGGGTGTGGGTGGCGATATGAAATATTAACAGGGTTGGTTGGTGTGCAAGAGTGGTTTGTACAGTGGCGAGGTTTTTCAATGTGCTGCGTGAGTGATGTCTTTTAGAAGACAAAAGTTTGAGATGTTTTCCGACGCTTCATTTTTGAGGCGGTGTGTTTGAGTGGAGAACCCATGGACACGAGTTCGTAGAGGTGTGGAGAGGGGGTGTAAAGCAAAAAGCCAGCTAGGAAGCCGCTTGGAAAAGACGAGAGGGAGGAAAGTCTTTGGCAAGGGGGGGAGAGGAATTAACAAGCCATGGCCTATTACACTTAAGGGGGAAGAAGTGGTTTGTGTGTTTTCCTGCACTAAAGCCGAACGAAGTCGAGAGCAGCCATGACTCATATTTATACATGCGCTGAGCCCGCGGCCGCAGTCGGCCAGGATTGGCCGGATAACATGCAGTAGCCCCGTGACGTGATGCACCGCTACACACGTAAATGGAAATGTCTAACCCTCCCTCGCATGTGAGTCAGAAATGTTGTTCCTGCCCGATTCGGCATCTGGCCCTTTGTTGCTTGGCCCTAAATGATAACGCCAGATCACTCGCCAAAGGTGTTATCGGTGTTACTGCTGCTCACTCCACCCCCGCTAAAATTGGAATCTTCCCCGTGACCTCCTAAAGTACCAACCTTGTAGCAAAGATAGCTGCCCAGTAAAAACCTTATCAACATTATACCCCCCGTTATCACCGATACCCTAAAGACCAGACCGAGGCCCTCCGGGGGTCCCTCCGATTCCTAAACAACACAACCAAAGCTCGGACCTGCAGCCGGGGTGTGAACACCTTCCCACTTTTCGGTTCCACTTGTATATGCCATGCGCAAAATCATAAGGTACCCGTGCTACACTACTGCAGCTCCTCTGGTTTTCCACCAGTGGTAACCCGCCCAAACCGGATTCCCAAAGTTGCTTTTTGCAAAAATTGCAACCCGAACCTGTCGATCCGAGGGTGCCCTTGTGGGACCGAGGGTTTTGGACCCGACTCTCGGGAGCCCGGTCCCGGCGCAAATGCCCTCCCCTTTGCGGACCTGCACAGAGATCGTCTTTGCTACAACTTGTCAACAATACCAAGCGGGCCAATCTGGGAGGTTGCGGGCAAAGACTTTCTAGTGTGAACTGAGCGTTCTCGGTGGCACATCATGCCCCAGACAACGACTGCCAAGAAGGTTACCTGCCTGCTACGCCGCAGCAAAAGTCTGCTCGTTCAAACAAAGGAAAAAAGGAAGGAAACACGTAATCTTTTGTACCAAGTTGGACTGTGCGAATTCCGAGTCCTCAAGAGGATACGGAATCTTTCCCACCTTTCCAATTGTCAATCAAAATTTTTTTTTTTTACATAATTGACATGTCAATCATGAAAATATCGTCGACAATGTCTAACTCAAAGTGGGTCAATATCCGATTCTGAACCGCCTCTTGTGCGACATCTCACGTGGTCCGTCCTACTAACCTATAGGGCAGAAGGGTGACTTCATTAAATGAGTCCGCTTGCGAATTGGACGCTTGCAAATTGGCTTGCGAATTGGACGCGATCCAAGTGACATAATCACAACAATACATGACGTTTGCTGCAAATGTCGCAAAGGAGGAATTTTTCTGCTAGTTGGCGTCATCGAGAACATTGGCCACGTCGTAACTTTGGCATATTATTACGAAGTATGTCGCAATCTGGGGTTAGGGATTTATGTAGGATCGCAAAGTTTTTTTTTTTTTTTTTTTTTTTTTTTTTTTTTTTTTTTTTTTTTTTTTGTTTTTTATATTTTTTTTTTTTTTTTTTTTTTTTTTTTTTTTTTTTTTTTTTTTTTTTTTTTTTT
>RBNK01002631.1:0-10429 GCA_003990785.1 Endogone sp. FLAS-F59071 | reverse complement strand
TATCATTTATTATATCTTAGCCAATCAATTTGTACCTTATATTTAGCTGAGCCAATCAGAAATTCAAGTAGTAACCTGGGTAGCTGCCCGTATAGCACCTTGTAATTTCTTATAAATACCCCGCTCGCAATTATCAATAAAATTCGGACTGCAACAAGCTAAGGAAGCTTACAACAGACAACCCAAGGGATACTGAAGCCTTACTCAAGGAGTAAGCAATTGATATAGTTTCGAGATTCTAACAGATACACTTTATTCGATCGATTATACTTAATTCTTGCTAGTTAACACCTACATCGACATCCTTCTTAAGACGCTACCGCATAAACCGCTAAGACCCCTGAAACGTATTTTCTGCACTTGCTCAATTCCGAGTATTTTGCCGTTAATATATTTTAGTCCGTCACAATATATAGTTATCTTATTCATTTGTTCAATAAGGTTGTCTATGGCTGAGTTTTTTTTATAAAGCTGCTTCTTAGTTAACTATAGCTAGTGCAATGGTAGATATAACTACTAGTACTATACAGAGTTCTTGGAGGTTATTTAGCAATATCTGCTGCATTATATCTTAACCAAGGTTTTATATAGCCCAGTATCTCTATATATAATCAACCTTCTGTATATGATTTAGTCTAACTGGGCTGAAATATACTTGAATAGTAATTTCTCAGTAAAGTCTATTCATAAAGGATTACTCAATGATGAGGTTCTGGTTAGCTGCTAGATATTCTATAAGGTTTACTATATACTGGATCTTTATATAGAAGGTGAGAAGGCTTTCATTTATCCTTTAATATATTGATACTAACTGATCCTTTATATTTTGCTATATGTTGGCTTTATAGTAGGTAGCTCTCAACTATATAATAGCATTGGCAAAGGTTACTCAAGTATCAGCTTCTGTATTTGCTCCTTCTACTCTTATGTTAAATCTTCCATTTGCTGTTGTAGCAATTACTATAATATCATATACAATCTTAGTAGGTTCTTATAAAACTGCTTCTAGAACATTCACTTTTGCAACATTAGTAAACTGTTAGATTATATTGTAAATCTGCAAGTCTTTGATAAACTTGATTACTGATTCAGCTAGTACATAACCAGTAAAGGTTAGTAGTCTTTCTGTCATTTTATATATATTAATTTCTAGTTCATTATCTGATTTGTTGTTAAATATTTTATAGAATAATACTTTTAGGTTGTCATCAAAATCAATAGCTAATTCTTTATCTAATGATAATCTGTCATATACTGTAAAGAAGGCAATAGATTTTCTTATTTACTATAGTTGCTATTAGATGGGTCAGATATAATGAATTCTTCTTCTTTAGAGGTGAAGCTGTTCAGTGATCTTCTTCATATGAAAAGTGGAGGTATCCTTTGGTGATTCATCTTAAATAATGCTGTCTTCCACTATAGATATACTGTTGTTACTTGAAGGGGTAGTTCAATCTTGCTTAAATAAGAATATAAGAGTTAGTTTTTTAATAACTCTTCTGCCAGTTAGTACTAAGTTGTGATAAATATACTAATAATCAGTTATTCTATATTCAAATATACTAAGTGAGAATGCTTAGAATTATAGATATAATATCTCCATTTGCATATCCTTACTACAAGCTATATATTATACTTATTTAGGCTTTACTATAACTGATATTAAAATATTTCAAGAATCTATATAAACTGATTTGTTTAGATAGAAATAGAAGAGGTATTTATACAAATTTGAAAGAACTGAAAGAATAATCAAGAAAAGACTTTACTACAAGTATGACTTAATAACTGCAAATGACATCCTATCAATAAAAATGAGATTGATTGCTAAAAACTATATTTGTCACTGGTGGTAAGATTATTCACCAGAAATGAAGTTTGTTAATAAAAATGATACTAACTAAAAATGGAAGAAGATGGAAGGTTGTAGTAACTCCAAATCAAGCATAATACCAAATTTATGGAAATCAGATAAGTTGAGGGTTAGCTATTGCAATATATAGTATTATAAATAAAAATTTTTAAAAAATAATATTAAGTAAAAAAATACTTAAAATTATATAAATTTTAAAGTAGTATAATTCTATATTAGTACAGATAGAACAGACTATATTATTATTATTATTATTATTATTATTTAAGAAACTATATATTTTAATATTTTGAGTTTTATCTATTTTTCTATTTTATAGTCTTATTAGATTTGTAATATTATATCTCAGTTTAAGTCATTGATTTTGGAGATATCTAATTATCACTAACTAAGACTGATTTAGGTATATAACTGAATGTAGCTATCAAGTATCTTTATATAGCTACAGTGTGGTATATCTAATCAGATGACCAACTGTTAAATTTAACTAGTCTTAAGTCAAACTAAAAATATGTAAAAAATTTTTCTCACTTTAAGAATCTGTAGATGAGGTTAGAGACTGTTAATTATAATATCAGTTGACTGAAGCTTGATACAGTGTAACTGTCAATTTGACTAATCTTGAGTCAGTATAAAAATAAGTAAAAAAATTCTTTTTTCTCTCTACTCACTCCTTACACTCCTCTATCTACTTACTCAATCTGCTTGCTTATCTCAAAAATGCTTCTATTGAAGTATCATGCATATCTAGCAGCTATTTATATAGAGAAAAAATATTAGATAATAATAGGCTAGTAAATAATTAACAGTAGTGATAAGTAGATTAATGAAGAGTAGACTGATGCTCTCTTAGCTGAAAGACTTCAAGATGATATATTTAATATACTTATGAATAGTTCTAAAAGACTTCTTGGAGCAATGTAAAAAATTGACTATTATGATATATATATTAGGAAACTATTTTCAGTTCATAGTATATAACTAGCATCTATACTCATAGGCTGTTTGCAGGCTGTTTGCAGGCTGTTCTAGCTAGTTTGTGGTTCACAATATTGTTCTAGAGGTGTTCGAGGTTTGTGATATTGTTCTAGTGAAGTTCTAAGATAGTTTATAGCTATTCACTAATAATAGTTTATAATCTATGACTAGCATCTATATTTATAGCTATTTTGTTCATAGCTCTTAGTAAAATAGTTCGCAGCTCTTAGTAAAATAGTTTATAGATTAATTAATTATTTTTCTGATGTAGGCTCTTCAGAAAGAAGTATTTACTGAAAAAATATATAACAAAAGTATATAGTAATAAACATCTAATCATTAACTGATTACTTTTAATTAAATTCTCAACCACTAGTTTTACCTTAGATACTTCTTTTAAAAGATAAAGCAATTGATAATGAAGACATAATAGAGTTAGCTAATAATGATAATAATACTATATTTGATTTTGATTTTCTATACTATAAACTTAAGTAACACACTGATTTAATTTATTTATGACTTTATACTATTTAGCAATACTTGAAACTAATTAGATATAGACATTCAAAAATAATAGCTAGTAAAACTATTGCTTAATCTGTTGATAAAGGACTATGATATACAAGATTGATTCAAGCTTAAGCTTATCAGTTTTAATTAACAAAATCACTTATTATTTCAAAATAGAGAAAACATCAAAAGATTACAAGCCTACTTTATGACAAAGATGTCAAAAATAGACTTGTACACTATTTACACTATGCTAAGTTTCAGATAATAAATATACAAGTGGTACAATATATTAAAGTAGAGATTCTACTATCAGTTGGCATAGAATATTAGCAAATGATCCACTTTTCTACTGCTCAGCACTGGTTGCACAAAATAGGCTTCTTTTATAAAAAACACTTAAAAGAAATATATATTAATAGTTATAAGAAAGAAGATATAATTAAATATTATCAATTATTCCTTAACAAAATCAATTACTTATAACAATTTCGTTTTAATATATACTAGTGATAATATAAATATTTAAATTAATCTAGAGTTACTACTTGGAGTGTGACTGTATATATTTTTAACTCATAATAAGAGTATGTTTTATATAAATAATAGGCTTAAATCATATTGAACACTAGTAGATATTCATTATCTCTATCTAAAAGACTAAGAACTATTATGATGATAAATTTGCAAACTTCAGTCTTTTGTTATAGAACATGTAGCTTTGCCAAACCTTGGTATCTTATACACTATATATGTTAGTAATATATGAATATTATATAACTCCTTAGATTATTTATATAATTGCATAGCTTAGTAGAGTTATTTTCTATTCTCACCTTTACATTTTTAGATATTTAAGCTCAAATCCTTTACCTTCTTTTCTTTTCTTTTATTTCTATAATAGTATTTATATTTTGTATGCTTAGTTATTATTCTATATAAATAATTTAATATTTTGCTTCAATAAAAGACTAGTTATTATTATCTTCTCATTAATTATATATGTAAAAGCTTTAGAATGGCTCCAAAATAACATAGATCAGTACTCTTATCCTTATCATCTTATCTAACATTTATTTTTTATTACTTGTCAAAGCAAGCTGATAGAGAACTTACATTCTTTATTTGTTTGTATTTGATACCATATTTAGTAGAGAACTTGAGTAGGTTTCTACAACTGATGCTATATTCTAGCTAGCAAATAATCCTATACTTATTATAATAGAAAAATTAAATATATTTATAGGTTACATATCCACCAAATCAGTCATACAGTTCCTCCAGAGTTTTAAGCTCTTTACCACTATCAAAAGCTATACTAAGGCTCAGCAATATACTATACTATATACTACCCTTTAGGGACCTACCAAAATTACCTTTGATATTGAAGTGATGATCTTGAACTTTATCATTGATTCTGCTTTTAACAAGACCTAGCTTATGATAACTAAAGTATAGCTCCACACCACCTACTGTTAAAATTATTAGCTTATTATATCTCTCCCATCAATGATCGATTGTTATGTCACTCGATCGTGGCTTAGACGATCTTTGTTTTGTATCAACCAATCATAATTTAGCATTAATAAATACATGCATATTGGCTTCATAAGCCAGTGTACTCTTTTACTCCAAAACACACATTCGAAGATTAATTATTTCAACAGGTTATGAGCCCTGAGCTGCTCGAATTACAGCTTGACAACCTGAGATCTATGCAATCATAGCATCTATGCAATTACAACTACAATTACAGTAAGCATTTATTTAATATTGTAAATAACGCATCAAACAAAGTGATAAACAATGCGACAAATGACATCGCAATAAAGCAACGTAATAAACAACACATAACAACATAGCATTTTTCAATGACGCAACATGACGAAATGGACAATCTATATGCATCATCATCATCAGCAACAAGATTGACAAGATTGCAGTCTAAATCAAAAACAGACAACAGATATCAAACCCTTGATGATGACGAAGGATTGGATAGCAACTATCAGAGCAATATTGCATTTAGCCTTGATTGACAGGAATAGATGGCTACAATAATCAGAAATCAGGAAGATAAATTAGACACGCTGGCAACCCTAATGGGCGAATTGATGGCAAAAATCGACAAAACAATTACATCACCTAGCGCGCCAACCAATCAGAACGCAGCTACAGAAGGCAACATGCCACAAAAACAATCACCATCACCATCACCAACAATATTAACAAAGCTTAACGATCTGGCGAAGGAGTACCTGAGATCGATCAACAAATTCGATAGATCAGAAGGCACACCCAGATTGTTTGATTACTTTGATGCCATAGAGCAATTTATCACCAGCACCAATCTATCAGTACAAAAGGAGAAGGTTAACACAGTGATCAGTAAAATTACAGGCAATGCTAGAATATAGCTATAGAGGCATGTGAACACATCGGGAGAATTTGATTCATGGAATGAGCTTAAAGAGGCTATGATGCAAAAATATGCACCAATGGAACAATTGTTATGAATGTGCAATAAGCTTGCAATGATGAAGCAAAAAGGATCAATCGAAGATTATAATGACATGTTCAACCGAATTATAGTGCAAATCGAAGATATGACCAACACAGAAGCTATACCGCAATATCTCCAGAGTCTAAGCCCCAGGTATAGGGAATTAATACTTCCGTGGGAAAATATGCTGACAATGCTGGAGGCTTTACAACTCGCATGCATCAGGTTCAACCCGGATAACAAGCAGAGGTGTAACGAAGCCCACGCAATAGATCGAGGCGGCTACCGAGGCAGCTACTGAGGCAGCAATCGAGGCAGCGACCGAGGTGGCTACCAAAGCGGTGATCACAGCAACCAAGGTAGAAGCACCGGATGAAGCCAAGGCTATAACAATGATAATGGAAACAATTGAGGAGATCATAATGATAGAGGTGACCGAGGTGGCGATCGTGGAGCCAATCGAGGTAGGAATTTTCGGAGATACCCTTGGAAATGTTACGTCTGTGAGGGAGAACATGGAATATTTCAATGCAACAAATTCAACGATTGAGTAAAAACAGAAAAAGAAAAAGAAAAGACTAAACCGAGAGCCAAAGCAAATCTGGTAATTAGTGCTATCATCGATTCGGGTACTATGCAACATATGTTCAACCAATTGGAGTTTTTTGAGACGGTGGCTAAGCACAACAGCTTGGTCATGTGTGCAGAGAACGAGAAATTACATGTGACGCATGTTGGGACAATTGAGCTCGATGATGAGCTAAAATTACGGGATGTCTTATATGTACTAGAGATCACCAGAAATTTAATATCTGTGCGGGCATTAACACGTGATGGAAATGACATAACCTTCAAGAGTGACGGATCAGTAATTAAAATCAGTGTGGATCACAAAGAAATCAAAATCGGACAAGCCAATGGTGACCTATTTTATTTATCGACATCACCAGAGCTAGAGCTAGGAGCAAACATCGCCGATTCCAATATCATCGATTCCAAGATTGCAAACATCGCCGATTCCAAGATTGATGACTATACATTATGGCATCACTGATTAGGCTATCCAGGCTGAAATACTCTACAATCAATCAACAAATTTGTCACAGGGCTCGGAGATGTGCAGCTGTCGACTGGACAAATCGAAATATACACCGGGTGTGAATACACAAAGTTGCACTGCAAGCCTTTCGGACATGCGAAAAATTGATCAATGGAGCCTATCGGAAGGGTGCACTCAGATCTGTGCAGGCCAATACCTATGCCATCAGTCAATGGAGCAAAATATATATTAACATTCATCGATGACGCCACTTACTACTGTTGTAATTATTAGCTTATTATATCTCTCCTATCAATGATCGATGCATTAATGATCGATCATACGTCACTCAATTGTGGCTTAGATGATCTTTGTTTGTATCGATCAATCATAATTTAGCATTAATAAATACATGCATATTGGCTTCATTAGCCAGTGCGCTCTTTACTCCAAACACACACATTCGAAGATCAAATTTCAACAGGTTATGAGCCCCAAGCCGCTCGAATTGCAGCTCAACAACCTGAGATCTACGCAATCACAGCATCTACGCAATTATAACTGCAATTACTGTAAGTGTTTATTTAAAATCATAAACAACGTGTCAAACAAAGCAATAAACAATGCGACAAATGACACCGCAATAAAGCAACGTGATAAACAATACGCAACGACATAACATTCAATGACGTGACACAATGAAATGGACAATCTATATGCATCATCGTCATCGGCAACAAGATCAACAAGATTGCGATCTAAATCAAAAACAGATAACAGATATCAATCTCCTGACGATGACGACGAAGGATTGGATAGAAACCATTAGAGCAATATTGCATTTAGCCTCGATCGACAAGAACAGATGGCTACAACAATCAGAAATCAGGAAGATAAATTAGACACGCTTGCAACCCTAATGGGTGAATTGATAGCAAAAATCGACAAAACAATCACATCACCTAGTGCGCCAACCAATCAGAATGCAGCTACAGAAGGCAACATGCCACGACCATCACCATCACCAACAACATCAACAAAGCTTAACGATCTGGTGAAGGAGTACCTGAGATCGATCAACAAATTCGATGGATCGGGTGGCATACCCAGATTGTTTGATTACTTTGATGCCATAGAGCAATTTATCACCAGTGCCAATCTATCAGTACAAAAGGAGGAAGTCAACGCAGCGATCAGTAAAATTACAGGTAACGCTAGAATGTGGCTATGGAGGCACGTGAATACATCGGGAGAATTTGATTCGTGGGATGACCTTAAAGAAGCTATGATGCAAAAATATGCATCAATGGAACAATTGTTACGAATGCGCGATAAGCTTGCGATGATAAAGCAAAAAGGATTGATCGAAGATTATAATGACACATTCAACCGGATCATGGTGCAAATCGAAGATATGACCGATACAGAAGCTATACCACAATATCTCTGGGGTCTAAGCCCCAGGTACTGGGAGTTAATACTTGCGTGGGAGAATATGCCGACAACGCTGGAGGCTTTACAACTCGCATGCATCAGGTTCAACCCAGATAACAAGCAAAGGCGCAACGAAGCCCACGTGACAGACCAAGGTGGCTACCAAGGCGGCTACCGAGGCGGCGACCGAGGCGGCGACCGAGGCGGCTACCGAGGCGGCAGTTGCGATAACCGAGGCGGACACGCCGGACGAAGCCGAGGCTACAACAACGAAAACGGAAACAATCAAGGAGGTCATAATGACAGAGGCGACCGAGGCGGCGATCGCAGAGCCAATCGAGGCAGGAATTTTCAGTGACACCCTCGGAAATGTTACGTCTGTGAGGGAGAACATGGAATATTTCAATGTAACAAATTCAATGATTGGGTAAAAACAGAAAAAGAAAAAGAAAAGGCTAAATCGAGAGTCGAAGTAAATCTGGCGATTGGCGCTATTATCGATTCGGGCGCCACGCAATATATGTTCAACCAATTGGAGCTCTTCGAGACGGTGGCTGAGCACGATGGCTTGGTCACATGTACAGGGAATGAGAAATTACGCGCGACGCACGTTGGGACAATTGAGCTCGACGACGAGCTGAAATTACAGAACGTTTTATATGTACCGGAGATCGCCAGAAATTTAATATCTGTGCGGGTGTTGACACGTGACGGAAATGATATAACCTTCAAGAGCGATGGATCAGTAATTAAAATCGGTGCGGATCACAAAGAAATTAAAATTGGACAAGCCAATGGCAACCTATTTCATTTATCGACATCAGAGCTAGAGTTAGAAGCAAATATCGCTGATTTCAAGATTGCAAACATCGCCGATTCCAAGATCGATGACTATATATTATGGCATCACCGACTAGGCCATCCGGGCCAAAATACTCTGCAATCAATCAACAAATTTGTCACAGGGCTCGGAGATGTGCGGCTGTCAACCGGACAAATCGAAATATGCGCCGGGTGTAAATATGCAAAGTCGCACCGCAAGCCATTCGGACATGCAAAAAATCGATCGATGGAGCCTATCAGAAGGGTGCACACAGATCTGTGCGGGCCGATGCCCATGCCATCAGTCAACGGAGCAAAATATATATTAACTTTCATTGATGATGCCACTCACTATGTCACAACATATTTTATTGACAACAAAAGTGATACATTTGATTGATTCCGGACATTCAAGGCTTTTGCCGAGATGCAATCAGGCCGAAAACTCAAGATTCTCTGATCAGATGGAGGAGGAGAGTATGTAAACACTGAGATGCGCGAATTTTTAATCAAACACGGAATTCATCATGAAATGATGACACCGGACATGCCGCAACAAAATGGTATAGCCAAACAATATAACCGGACATTGATGGAGTCAATCCGGGCAGTTAAAATTACTACCGGCATACCTGACGAACTCTGAGCGGAACTTGCCACAAGTGCTACATATTTATGCAACCAATTGCCAACGCGAGCCAATAAGGAGAGTGCTTCACCATTTGAATTATGGCACGGTCACAAGCCTGATATCAGTAACTTGCACGTCATATAGGCTGATGCATATATGCATATTCGCAAGGGAAAAAGGTCGAAACTGGTGCCCCGATCCAAAAAGCTTAAAATGATTGGCTATCATGACGAAAAGAAGGTGTACAGGCTCTGGGATCCAACCAATAGGAGGATGGAGATCAGCCGCGATGTCACATTCGATGAATCTATTATATTAAAATCCCCAACAATCGTCAACCCAGAAGATCGAGAATATGTCATCGAAGCGATCATCGGAGAACGCGAGATTGATGAAAAAAGGCAATATCTGGTTAAATGGCTAGGCTATGATGATGATGACAACACCTGGGAGCCAATCGAACAATTGATCGACACTGAAGCTCTACAAATTTGGCAAGATCGGATGTTAGAAGCTAATTTAATTGAATCAACTGATGACCCAATGACCTACAAGGAAGCAATTTCTCTGCCTGACGCAAAGCTTTGGGAGGAAGCGATCAATCAAGAGCTTAAATCACTTAAGAATAATGACACG
>RBNK01002630.1:0-10430 GCA_003990785.1 Endogone sp. FLAS-F59071 | reverse complement strand
GTCCATTTGGTGAATTTCTAAGTTTAAGGTTGCTCCGATCGATAAAAGTGCCCTGATCGACGTGAATTTCGCCATAGGAGCAAATGTTTCATCGTAATCAATTCCTTGCTGTTGTGAATATCCCTTGGCAACTAATCTCGCCTTGTACCTGGCAACCGATCCATCAGTGTTGAGTTTCTTTTTAAATACCCATCTGCATCCAATCGGCTTGCGTCCCACAGGCACCTCAGGTACAATCGTCCACATGTCATTATTCTTAAGTGATTTAAGCTCTTGATTGATCGCTTCCTCCCAAAGCTTTGCGTCAGGCAGAGAAATTGCCTCCTTGTAGGTTATTGGGTTATCGGTTGATTCAATTAAATTAGCTTCTGACATCCAATCTTGCCAAATTTGTAGAGCTTCAGTGTCGATCAATTGTTCGATTGGCTCCCAGGTGTTGTCGTCATCATCATAGCCTAGCCATTTAACCAGATATTACCTTTTTTCATCAATCTCGCGTTCTCCGATGATCGCTTCGATGACATATTCTCGATCTTCTGGGTTGACAATTGTTGGGGATTTTAATATAATAGATTCATCAAATGTGACATCACGGCTGATCTCTATCCTCCTATTGGTTGGATCCCAGAGCCTGTATGCCTTCTTTTCGTCGTGATAGCCAATCATTTTAAGCTTCTTGGATCGGGGCGCCAGCTTCGACCTTTTTCCCTTGCGAATATGTATATACGCGTCAGCCCATATAATGTGCAAGTTACTGATATCAGGCTTGTGACCGTGCCATAATTCAAATGGTGAAGCACTCTCCTTATTGGCTCGCGTTGGCAATCAGTTGCGTAAATATGTAGCACTTGTGGCAAGTTCCGCCCAAAGTTCATCAGGTATGCCGGCAGTGATTTTAACTGCCCGGATTGACTCTATCAATGTCCGGTTATATCATTCAGCTACACTGTTTTGTTGCGGCGTGTCCGGTGTCGTCATTTCGTGATGAATTCCGTGTTTGATTAAAAATTCGCGTATCTCGGTGTTTACATACTCTCCTCCTCTATCTGATCGGAGAATCTTGAGTTTTCGGCCCGATTGCATCTTGGCAAATGCCTTGAATGTCCGGAATTGATCAAATGTATCACTTTTGTTGTCAATAAAATATGTTGTGACGTAGCGAGTGGCGTCATCGATGAAAGTTAATATATATTTTGCTCCGTTGACTGATGGCGTGGGCATCGGCCTGCACAGATCTGTGTGCACCCTTCCGATAGGCTCCATCAATCGATTTTTCGCGTGTCCGAATGGCTTGCGGTGCGACTTTGCGTGTTCACACCCGGCACATATTTCGATTTGTCCAGTTGACAGCCGCACATCTCCGAGCCCTGTGACAAATTTGTTGATTGATTGCAGAGTATTTCGGCCCAGATGGCCTAGTCGGTGATGCCATAATATATAGTCATCAATCTTGGAATCGGCGATGTTTGCAATCTTGGAATCGGCTATATTGGAATCGGCGATGCTTACTTCTAGCTCTAGCTCTGATGTCAATAAATGAAATAGGTCGCCATCGGCTTGTCCGATTTTAATTTCTTCATGATCCGCGCTGATTTTAATTACTGATCCGTCGCTCTTGAAGGTTATGTCATTTCCGTCACGTGTCAACACCCGCACAGATATTAAATTTCTGGCAATCTCCAGTACATATAAGACATCCCATAATTTCAGCTCGTCATTGAGCTCAATTGTCCCAACGTGCGTCACGCGTAATTTCTCATTCCCTGCACACGTGACCAAGCCATCGTGCTCAGCCACCATCTCAAAAAGCTCCAATTGGTTAAACATATGTTGCATAGCGCCCGAATCGATGATAGCGCCAATCGCCAGATTTACTTCGGCTCTCGGTTTAGCCTTTTCTTTTTCTGTTTTTACCCAATCATTGAATTTGTTGCATTGAAATATTCCGTGTTCTCCCTCACAGACATAATATTTCCGAGGGTGTCCCTGAAAATTCCCACCTCGATTGGCTCCGCGATCGCCGCCTCGGTCGCCTCTGTCATTATGACCTCCTCGATTGTTTCCGTTTTCGTTGTTGTAGCCTCGGCTTCATCCGGCGTGTCCACCTCGGTTGTCGCGACCACCGCCTCGGTAGCCGCCTCGGTCGCCGCCTCGGTAGCCGCCTCGATAGCTGCCTCGGTCTGTCGCGTAGGCTTCGTTGCACTTTTGCTTGTTATCCAGGTCGAACCTGATGCATGCGAGTTGTAAAGCCTCCAGCATTGTCGGCATATTCTCCCACGCAAGTATTAATTCCCGGTACCTGGGGCTTAGACCCCAGAGATATTGCGGTATAGCTTCTGTGTCGGTCATATCTTCGATTTGCGCCATAATCCAGTTGAATGCGTCATTATAATCTTCGATCGATCCTTTTTGCTTCATCATCGCAAGCTTATCGCGCATTCGTAACAATTGTTCCATTGGTGCGTATATTTGTATTATAGCTTCTTTAAGGTCATCCCACGAATCAAATTCTCCCGATGTGTTCACGTGCCTCCGTAACCACATTCTAGCATTGCCTGTAATTTTGCTGATCGCTGCGTTGACTTCCTCCTTTTATACTGATAGATTGGCGCTGGTGATAAATTGCTCTATGGCATCAAAGTAATCAAACAATCTGGGTGCGCCACCCGATCCATCGAATTTGTTGATCGATCTCAGGTACTCCTTCGCCAGATCGTTAAGCTTTGTTGATGTTGTTGGTGATGGTGATGGTCGTGGCGTATTGCCTTCTGTAGCTGCGTTCTGATTGGTCGGCGCACTAGGTGATGTGATCGTTTTGTCGATTTTTGCCATCAATTCATTCATTAGGGTTGCAAGCGTGTCTAATTTATCTTCCTGATTTCTGATCGTTGTAGCCATCTGTTCCTGTCAATCGAGGCTAAATGCGATATTGCTCTGATGGTTGCTATCCAATCCGTCGTCATCATCAAGGGTTTGATGTCTGTTGTCTGTTTTTGATTTAGACCGCAATCTTGTCAATCTTGTTACTGATGATGATGCGTATAGGTTGTCCATTTCGTCGTGTCGCGTTGTTGAATGTTATGTCGTTACGTGTTTATCGCGTTGCTTTATCGCGGTATCGTTTGTCGTGTTGTTTATCGCTTTGTTTGACGCATTGTTTACGATTTTAAATAAATACTTACAGTAATCGCAGTTGTAATTGCGTAGATGATTGTGTAGATCTCAGGTTGTCGAGCTGCAATTCGAGCAGCTCAGGGCTCATAACCTGTTGAAATTTGATCTTCGAATGTGTGTTTGGAGTAAAGAGCGCACTGGCTAATGAAGCCAATATGCGTGTATTTATTAATGCTAAATTATGACTGGTCGATACAAACAAAGATCGTCTAAGCCACAATTGAGTGACGTATGATTGATCGTTGATGCATCGATCATTGATAGAAGAGATATAATAAGCTAATAATTACAACAGTACAGGCAGTGGCAGTAGTAGTGCCGTTCTTGCTTTTATCTTCTACTATGGGTTTCGGCAAGTTCGGTTACGCAATATAGGTAACAAATCAGTCAAGGTGTTGATTGATTTCCTGCTAGTTGGCATCAATTGTAATGGACTAAAATATATTAACGATGAAATACTTGGAGTTGAGCAAGTGCAGCAAATATGTTTTTAGGGGTCTTAGCAGTTTATGTAGTAGTATCTTAAAAAGGGTATTGTGTTAATGTAGGTGTTAACTAGCAAGATTTAAGTGTGATCAATTGAATAAAGTGTATCTGTTAGAATCTCGAAACTATATCAATTGCTTACTCCTTGAGTAAGGCTTCAGTATCCCTTAGGTTGTCTGTTGTAAGCTTCCTTAGCTTGTTGTAGTCCAAATTTTATTGATAATTGTGAGCAGGGTATTTATAAGAAATTACAAGGTGCTATACAGGCAGCTACCCAGGTTACTACTTGAATTTCTGATTAGCTCAGCTAAATATAAGGTACAAATTGATTGGCTAAGATATAATAAAATGATATATCAGATTATAATGTAATTGGGCAGCAAAATAATATATCTGATCGAAATGCTATTTTAGGTTATAATATGATTGCAGGTTTCAGTAACACTTCAAGTCTCAGTAACACTTTGGGTCACATGACTGTGATTTCACATGATCAAATTATACGTCATCACAAAATGTTCTATCACACTATGTGCCTTTCCCAATGGTTTAATTCCAGAATTCCAGCAAATTCTTGTTCTGTTATTTCTTGATAGTTTTCTTGTTTTAACTGTAAGGTGTATCCTATTTGATAGTAACTTCTGAATTGTCTAGTGATGTTGTAAATTGATAGATATTGATATTCTTTTTTGCAAGTTCTACTATGTCAATAATATCTGCTTGGGTCACTCTAGTATATAATTGTAATAGTTCATTATGTTGGTTGATAACTGCATTCTCCACTATATTCTTGATCTGTTCATAGTTTGGTCAAAGTGGAGTTGAGCATCTGGCAGTATTTCTTTGCTGCAGTTAGGTTGAATAAGGCTCTTGAGTCCTCTGGTTTTGGTGGCTGATAGCAGACATAGTTATTTATTATGTTTCTACAAGTGTTTTGTTGATACTTTTTATATATTACTCTTACAACTCTTCCTCTTTTAAGAAAATAGCATCCATGCTATTTCTATAAGGATTTATAATAATTTTCAAGTACTTTATCAGCATTTGTTAGATTGCTGAGTGGTTCCCATGTTATATTATATAAGGGATATCCTTTCCACTTGATTAGGTATTGTGATGTTGATCTGTTGCCTTGTTTGGTAATCCATTGATCTAGGATTTCTTCTACTTTGAATTCTTTTATGTTATTGACCAAAATAGATGCAGGTAGTATAACTTATCAGTCCAGAAATAGATTATCATTATTTGGTGTATAACATTTCAGTAGGAATATGTAAAATACAGGGTAGATCCTTATTGTTGATAGTAACTCCAGTTTGTAAGTAATAGCTGATACTTTTACAATAATCTTGAATGGTCCAAGAAACTTATTTTGAAGTTTTTTTAAAGGTTGATTAGATAATTGTTGCAATGTGATATATCTTGAGGATAGAAAGATTATTTTATCTATCTCAAATGATTCTTCATACCTTTTTTCATTTGTGTATTTTGTCTGCTTTATAAATTGTATCTTGTGCCTTAGTCAGCAGGTTTGTTATTCATATAGTGAAGTCATCAACAGCTTGTATTGTCAATTCAACCTTTTCTAGTAACAGGGTTATTGGTGTCAGTGAGTAATAGTTATAGTTTAGAAAAAATGATGATAATTTGGTTAACTTTTACTGAGCATTATTGTATGCAAATTCAGTAGCAGTTAAGTATTCATCTCAATCATTCTATTGATAGTTGACATAAGTTCTAAGTATTTGTTCTAATGTCTGGTTCATATGTTCTGTTTATCTATCAGTCTGCAAATAAAATACAGTTAATAGTGCTATTTTTATTTCAAGTGTTTTGAATAGCGATTGCTAAAAGTTGCTTGTAAATTTTGGACTTCAGTTACAGAAAATAATTTGTGGTAATCTATGTAGACAGAAAATATTATCAAAAAATATTTTTGCTATATCAGGTACAGTATCAGTTGTTTTGCTTGTAACAAAGTATATTTATTTGCTAAGTCAATTGACAAAGACAGTTATTGCATCTTTTCCAAATAATATTTTTGATAGTTAGATGATAAAATCCATACTGATTTGTTCCTATTTTTTAGCAGGTATAGGTAATGGTTATAATAATCTAGCAAGTAATTGTTTAAGCATTTTGTTACATTGATACATATCATAAAAAGCTATAAAGCTCTTAGTGCTTATAAACATTTTCTGTAAGGAGGTTTTCCTAAACTATCTGTAAGGAAGTATCTGATGATACTAATTCATGTTGGACTTAGAAATCTCCAAGTACATCACAAGGTTTCTAAGATATTGAAAGTACTTTGTTTCTTTTATAAAAATATTAATTATGATTTTTAGACTTATAGTCTTTTTAGTACTCTTGATGTATGTAGAAGAGGGTGAGATCTTTAGCTCTCAAAGGGATCTTAAGTGTGCACTGCTATTGAATTGAAGTTTATTAAATAAAGAATTTAAGAGATATTTATACAAAATTCTCGAAGTGCTATATAGGTAGCTGTTTAGGTTACTACTTGGAATATTGGTTACTAATTTAGAAGTCAAATAAGGTGTTAATGAAATCTATATTGTAGATGTTGGCAGTGCTTATGATATCAGCAGTGCCTATGATATCTGCAGTACCTATGATGTTAGCAGTATCTATAATGTTAGCAGTGCCTATGATATCAGTAGTACCTATAATGTCAGTAGTGCCTATTTCTTCTTCTATATCTGATCTTGATAAGGAAGTGTTGGTTTTTTCTTCCATATAGTTATTATCTATTAGGTAATTTTTCAAGAGATAGAGTAACAAGGTTTCTTTTTCCTGATTTCGTAAGTGTTTCCATTGACACAGGCTTAGGCTACCAAGGTGTTTCAGTGTGGAAGGCCAATATTAGAATACTTTGAAGGTTTTTTTTAGCTATATGCCTTTCCCAATAGTTTAATCTCAGAATTCTGGTGAATTCTTGTTCTGTTGTTTCTTGACAGTTCTTTTATCTTAACTGTAAGGCTGTAAGAGTAATATATATAAAAAGGTAATAACAAACACTTACAGAAATATAACAAACAACTATGCCTGCTATTAGCTGCTAAAACCAGAGAACTCAAGAGCCTTATCCAACTCAACCACAGTAAAAAAATACTGCCAGATATTCAACACCACTTTGACCAAACTATAAACAGATCAAGAATATAGTAGAGAACACAATCATCAACTGATACAATGAACCAGTACTACTACATACTAGAGTAACCCAGGAAGACACTATTGAAATGGTAGAACTCACAAAAAGAAATATCAACATCTACCAATTTTACAATACTACTAGACAATTCAGAAGTTACTATCAAATAGGATATGCCTTATAGTTAAGACAGGAAAATCGTCAAGAAACAACAAAACAAGAATCTACCAGAATTCTGAGATTAAACTACTGGGAAAGACACATAGCTAGAAGGACCTTCAAAGTATTTCAATATTGGCCTTCCACATTGAAACATCTTGGTAACCTAAGCTTGTATTAATGAGAACACTTATGAAATGAAGAAGAAGAAACTTTGTTACTCTATTTCTTGGAAAATTACCCAATAGATAACAACTGTCTGGAAGAAGAAACCAACACTTCCTTATTGGGATCAGATACAGAAGAAGATATAGGCATCACTGACATCATAGATACTACTGATATTATAGGCACCGCTAACATCATAGGCACTGCTGACATTGTAGGCACTGCCGATATCTATAATATAGATTTTATTAATATATTATTTGACTTCTAAATTAGTAACCAATATTCTAAGTAGTAATCTGGGCAGCTACCCATATAGCACCTTGAGAATTTTATATAAATATCCCTCAATTCTTATTTAATAAACTTCAGTTCAATAGCAATGCACACTCAAGATCCTTTTGAGAGCTAAAGATCTCACCCCCTTCTTCATATATCAAGAGCACTAAAAAGACTATAAGTCTGAAATCCTAATTAATATTCATATAAAGAAACAAAGTACTTTAGATATCTTAGAAACCTTGCGACATACTCAGAGATTCCTAAGTCCAACACAGATTAGTATCATCAGATGCTTCCTCAAAGGTGGTCAAGGAGAAACCCCCTTACAAGTTGGTAGCAGCAGTAATGAAAAACCATTATAATAATCGGAAACATACTACTAATATTTTTACAAAAAGGCCTAGAATTACTAATTCCTTTTTAGACACGATCAACGTACTTGGAGTGCTACTAAAAACACTATACACATCTCACTTCTATCAGCCAGAGAGGCTATATATATCACGGAATCCTTCAGGTGGATACAATATCAGCAACTGCTACAAAGCACTGATTCAACAACAGTAGCTCATTTATGAGGCGAAACATATCTTAAACTCTACAACGAACTTTTAGAAGAATTTGAAAACTCTCTTACAACTGAAGCCTACTTCGAAGCATTTCAAGATTTTCTCTATGAAAACATCAAAGGCGATCGTGACATTGTTTCTATCACATGAGCTGAACACCAATTCACCAACCTCACAACTACTGTACAAGGATATAATAATTGTCAAATTATCAAAGAGTAGATTACCAACTTATAATTTGATTACTCAACACACCAAGGTACTGTTTACTACTGAATTGCAAACAGATTATTTGAGAAATTAGTAGCAGAAGACCTCACATGATTTGCTGAAACAACACCATTAGGACCAACTGTATCTATTACACCACTATCTATCGAGGAACCTATCAATCTCACAACATCTATATTCTAACATACATCCGGACTGAGCAAACCAACATTTAGAGAAGCAACCAACATAAGTAACTTACATGAACCTGATACAACTGTCTATTACAACACTGACACTGCATTTATTGAAGATACTGATACAACTGTTCGAAGAATTACACTTAAAGCTGATATACTTGAAGAATCAGAAGACCTCGACTCAGAAGACGAAATATTTGATCACGAAGTAAGAGAATACATCTAATAAACAGATAGAGAAGAAAACGAACTTCCTATATTACCACTACTCACACTAACTACATTTACTAATATAATAGCCGATGCTGCAATCACAGCATTAACTGCACAAGTTGCAGCCTTAACTGCACTTGTAGGACAAGTAGCACAACTCAGTTAGACAACCAAAGCAGTCAACCTACAACCCTTTGATGGAAAAGCAAAAGAAGTTGCCATATTCATATTAGCTGTTGAAGCTAATTATAATACCAACAGCTGGAATGATGATTGAGTACCAGATAATAGACTCACCAACAATGTCAATCATACATCTGAACAAGTATATGCCAAGTTATATGCACAGGTCAATAAAATTGCTAGATTTCTCAAAAAATCGGCAGCAATCTAGTGGCAAAATCTGTCTAGAAAACCTTTGACCTGGCAAGATATAACTTTAGTAGCAACTCAAGTAGCTGGACTAGCTCAACTAGGATATCCAAATATCCCTGTCCAACAAGGCCTTAGATCCTTACTGATTGATAAATTCTGCAGTAGCACACATATTGCCGAAGCAAAGAAATGACTAGCCATAGTAAGATTCAACACCAAAGGAAGTAAAACCTTTAAAGCTTTTGCTGCAGAAATCGACACTGATCTTATCATTATTGGAATGCTGTATGATGATGACAATTACATCATTTATAGTGCACGAGTTGACACCTTATTCAAGTCCCTTCCACAGTGGCTGGAAACTCACATTAAGGAAAGAGGGAGCCTATGTGCTTATGAATAATGGTGTTTTGGCATAGTCATCAAATCAGCACGTACAATTCTATCAGCACAACAAACATGAATAGAAAACAAGAATCAAAACTCTAGCTCAGGCAGCAAACCAACTGTTGAAATTTGATCTTCGAATGTGTGTTTGGAGTAAAGAGCGCACTGGCTAATGAAGCCAATATGCGTATATTTATTAATGCTAAATTATGATTGGTCGATACAAACAAAGATCGTCTCAGCCACAATTGAGTGACGTATGATCGATCGTTGATGCATCGATCATTGATAGAAGAGATATAATAAGCTAATAATTACAACACTCCCCCTGCTTGATATATCTCGATAAAATAAATGAATAAAAAGAATAAAAATAGTGTTCAACTGTACATCACAAATGTCATCCATGAAGTACATTCACTGCAAATTATTATATGTAAAATACTACTTGAGTGATAAGAATGACGTGATAAAGAATATAAAATTTTTAAAGAAATAATGTTAGTTACGTAAGCCCATTTTTGCGATCAATGTTTCAAGTCTTGGTCGCGCAAGTGGCTTGGTTAATGCATCGGCGATCATTTCATCTGTCGCTATGTAAACGATATCTATCACCTTTGATTCAACTTTCTCTCGAATAAAGTGGTGCTGAATATCGATATACTTTGATCGAGCATGATTGATTGGATTTTTGGCGAGGGCGATTGCTGATTGGTTGTCTTCAAATAAGGTTGTTGCACAATTCGGCAAATATCCTAGCTCATCCAATAAGGTGCGTAGCCAAATGGCTTCCTTTGTCGCATGAGCTAATGCCATATATTCTGCCTCAGTTGTTGATAGGGCAACGGTTGCTTGGCGTTTGCTTGACCAGCTGATGGCTCCTCCTGATAGGTTGAAAATATATTCCGTGGTTGATCGTCGTGTGTTAATGTCTCCTCCCCAGTTAGCATCGCTGAAACCGATCAGTCTTAGATCCTGATCGCGTCCAAGGCACAGCTTATAATTGGCTGTTCCTTTAATATATCTTAGTAA
>RBNK01002629.1:0-10432 GCA_003990785.1 Endogone sp. FLAS-F59071 | reverse complement strand
CATAATTCAAATGGTGAAGCACTCTCCTTATTGGCTCGCGTTGGCAATCGGTTGCGTAAATATGTAGCACTTGCGGCAAGTTCCGCCCAAAGTTCGTCAGGTATGCCGGCAGTAATTTTAACTGCCCAGATTGACTCCATCAATGTCCGGTTATATCGTTCGGCTACACCGTTTTGTTGCGGCGTGTCCGGTGTCGTCATTTCGTGATGAATTCCGTGTTTGATTAAAAATTCGCGCATCTCGGTGTTTACATACTCTCCTCCTCCATCTGATCGGAGAATCTTGAGTTTTCGGCCTGATTGTGTCTCGGCGAATGCCTTGAATGTCCGGAATCGATCAAATGTATCACTTTTATTGTCAATAAAATATGTTGTGACGTAGTGAGTGGCGTCATCGATGAAGGTTAATATATATTTTGCTCCGTTGACTGATGGCGTGGGCATCGGCCTGCACAGATCTGTGTGCACCCTTCCGATAGGCTCCATCAATCGATTTTTCGCGTGTCCGAATGGCTTGCAGTGCGACTTTGCGTGTTCACACCTGGCGCATATTTCGATTTGTCCGGTTGACAGCCGCACATCTCCGAGCCCTGTGACAAATTTGTTAATTGATTGCAGAGTATTTCGGCCCGGATGGCCTAGTCGGTGATACCATAATGTATAGTCATCGATCTTGGAATCGGCGATGTTTGCAATCTTGGAATCGGCTATGTTGGAATCGGCGATGCTTGCTTCTAGCTCTAGCTCTGATGTCGATAAATGAAATAGGTCGCCATCGGCTTGTCCGATTTTAATTTCTTCGTGATCCGCGCCGATTTTAATTACTGATCCATCGCTCTTGAAGGTTATATCATTTCCGTCACGTGTCAACGCCCGCACAGATATTAAATTTCTGGCGATCTCCGGTACATATAAGACGTCCCGTAATTTCAGCTCATCATCGAGCTCAATTGTCCCAACGTGCGTCGCGTGTAATTTCTCATTCTCTGCACACGTGACCAAGCCGTCGTGCTCAGCCACCGTCTCGAAGAGCTCCAATTGGTTGAACATATGTTGCGTGGCGCCCGAATCAATGATAGCACTGATCGCCATATTTGCTTCGGCTCTCGGTTTAGTCTTTTCTTTTTCTGTTTTTACCCAATCGTTGAATTTGTTGCATTGAAATATTCCGTGTTCTCCCTCACAGACGTAACATTTCCGAGGGTGTCCCCGAAAATTCCCGCCTCGATTGGCTCCGCGATCGCCACCTCGGTCGCCTCTGTCATTATGACCTCCTCGATTGTTTCCGTTTTCGTTGTTGTAGCCTCGGCTTCGTCCGGCGTGTCCGCCTCGGTTGTCGCGACCGCCGCCTCGGTAGCCGCCTCGGTCGCCGCCTCGGTCGCCGCCTCGGTAGCCGCCTCGGTAGCCGCCTCGGTCTGTCGCATGGGCTTCGTCGCGCCTTTGTTTGTTATCCGGGTCAAACCTGATGCATGCGAGTTGTAAAGCCTCCAGCATTGTCGGCATATTCTCCCGCGCAAGTATTAATTCCCGGTATCTGGGGCTTAGACCCCGGAGATATTGCGGTATAGCTTCTGTGTCAGTTATATCTTCAATTTGCGCCATAATCTGGTTGAATGCATCATTATAATCTTCGATCGATCCTTTTTGCTTCATCATCGTAAGCTTATTGCGCATTCGTAACAATTGTTCCATTGGTGTGTATTTTTGCGTCATAGCTTCTTTAAGGTCATCCCACGAATCAAATTCTCCCGATGTGTTCACATGCCTCCGTAACCACATTCTAGCGTTGCCTGTAATTTTGCTGATCACTGCATTGACTTTCTCCTTTTGTACTGATAGATTGGTGCTGGTGATAAATTGCTCTACGGCATCAAAGTAATCGAACAATCTGGGTGCGCCACCCGATCCATTGAATTTGTTGATCGATCTCAGGTACTCCTTCGCCAGATCGTTAAGCTTTGTTGATGTTGTTGGTGATGGTGATGGTCGTAGCGTGTTGCCTTCTGTAGCTGCGTTCTGATTGGTTGGCACGCTAGGTGATGTGATTGTTTTGTCGATTTTTGCCATCAATTCGCCCATTAGGGTTGCAAGCGTGTCTAATTTATCTTCCTGATTTCTGATCGTTGTAGCCATCTGTTCCTGTCGATCGAGGCTAAATGCAATATTGCTCTGATGGTTTCTATCCAATCCTTCGTCATCATCGTCAGGGGGTTGATATCTGTTATCTGTTTTTGATTTAGATCGCAATCTTGTCGATCTTGTTGCTGATGACGATGATGCGTATAGATTGTCCATTTCGTCGTGTCGTGTCATTGAATGTTATGTCGTTACGTGTTTATTGCGTTGCTTTATCGTGGTGTCGTTTGTCGCGTTGTTTATCACTTTGTTTGACACGTTGTTTACGATTTTAAATAAACACTTACAGTAATCGCAGTTATAATTGCGTAGATGATTGCGTAGATCTCAGGTTGTCGAGCTGCAATTCGAGCAGCTCGGGGCTCATAACCTGTTGAAATTTGATTTTCGAATGTGTGTTTGGAGTAAAGAGCGCACTGGCTAATGAAGCCAATATGCGTGTATTTATTGATGCTAAATTATGATTGGTCGATACAAACAAAGATCGTCGAAGCCACAATTGAGTGACGTATGATCGATCGTTGATGCATCGATCATTGATAGAAGAGATATAATAAGCTAATAATTACAACATGTTAAGCTTCTTTTTAAATACCCATCTACATCTAATTGGCTTGCGTCCCACAGGTACCTTAGGTACAATCTTCCACATATCATTATTCTTAAGTAATTTAAGCTCCTGATTGATCACTTCCTCCCAAAGCTTTGCATCAGGCAGAGAAATTGCTTCCTTGTAAGTCATTGTGTCATTGGTCGATTCAATTAAATTAGCTTCTGGCATGTGATCTTGCCAAATTTGTAGAGCTTCAGTGTTGATCAATTGTTCAATTGGCTCCCAGGTGTTGTCATCATCGTCATAGCCTAGCCATTTAACCAGATATTGCCTTTTTTCATCAATCTTGCATTCTCCGATGATCGCTTCAATGACGTATTCTTGATCTTCTGGGTTAACGATTGTTGGGGATTTTAATATAATAGATTCAATGAATGTGATGTCATGGCTGATCTCTATCTTCCTATTGGTTGGATCCCAGAGCCTATATGCTTTCTTTTTGTCATGATAGCCAATCATTTTAAGCTTTTTGGATCGGGGCGCCAGTTTCAACCTTTTTCCTTTGCAAATATGCATATATGCGTCAGCCCATATGATGTGTAAGTTACTGATATCAGGCTTGTGACTGTGCCATAATTCAAATGGTGAAGCACTCTCCTTATTGGCTCGTATTAGCAATCAGTTGTGTAAATATATAGCACTTGCAACAAGTTCTGCCCAAAGTTTGTCAGGTATGTCGGCAGTGATTTTAACAGCCCAGATCGACTCCATCAATGTCCAGTTATATCATTCAGCAACACCATTTTGTTGTGGTATGTCCGGCATCATCATTTCATGATGAATTCCATTTTTGATTAAAAATTCGTGCATCTCGGTGTTTACATACTCTCCTCCTCCATCTGACTAGAAAATCTTTAGTTTTTGTCCCAATTGCATTTCAGCGAACACCTTAAATGCCTAGAATCGATCAAATGTATCACTTTTGTTGTCAATAAAATATGTTGTAACATAGCAAGTGGCATCATCGATGAATGTTAATATATATTTCACTCCATTGACTGATGGTGTGGGTATCGGCCTACACAGATCTGAGTGCACCCTGCTGATAGGCTCCATCGATCGATTTTTCATGTGTTCAAAAGGCTTGCAGTATAACTTCGTGTATTCACATCTGGCATATATTTCAATTTGTCTGGTTGACAGCCACATATCTCTGAGCCCTGTGACAAATTTATTGATTGATTGTAGAGTATTTCGGCCCGGATGGCTCAGCCGGTGATGCTATAATATATGTTATTGATCTTGGAATTGGTAATGTTGGAATCGGCGATGTTTGCTTCTAGCTCTGGTGATGTCGATAAATGAAATAGGTTGCTATCGGCTTGTCTGATTTTGATTTCTTTGTAATCTATGCCGATTTTAATTACTGATCCATCGCTCTTGAAGGTTATGTCATTTCCATCATGTATCAATGCCCGCACAGATATTAAATTTCTGATGATTTCCAGTACATATAAAATGTCCCATAATTTCAGCTCATTGTCGAGCTCAATTATCCCAACATGCGTCACGCGTAGTTTCTCATTCCCTGCACACGTGACCAAGCTGTCGTACTCAGCCACTATCTCGAAAATCTCCAATTAGTTGAATATATATTGTATGGCGCCTGAATCGATGATAGCGCCAATTGCCAGATTTACTTCGGCTCTTGGTTTAGCCTTTTCTTTTTCTGTTTTTACCCAATCGTTGAATTTGTTGCATTGAAATATTCTATGTTCTCCCTTACAGACATAACATTTCCGAGGGTGTCCCTGAAAATTCCTACCTCGATGGGCTCTGTGATCACCGCCTCAGTTGCCTCTGTCATTATGATGACCTCCTCGGTTGTTTCTGTTATCGTTGTTATAGCCTCGGCCTCGTCCAGCGCTTCTGCCTCAGTTGTCATGACCACTGCCTCAGTAGCTACCTTGGTAGCTGCCTTGGTAGCTGCCTCGATCTGTTATGTGGGCTTCGTCACACCTTTGTTTACTATCCGGGTCGAATCTGAGATATGTGAGTTATAAAGCCTCCAGCGTTATTGGCATATTCTTCTGCACAAGTATTAATTCCCAGTACCTGGGGCTTAGACTCTGGAGATATTGCGGTATAGCTTCTGTATCGGTTATATCTTCAATTTACACCATAATTCGGTTGAATATGTCATTATAATCTTCAATTGATTCTTTTTGCTTCATCATTGCAAGCTTATCACACAATCGTAACAATTGTTCCATTGGTGCATATTTTTGCATCATAGCCTCTTTAAGCTCATTCCATGAATCAAATTCTCCCGATGTATTCATGTACCTCTGTAACCACATTCTAGCATTGCCTGTAATTTTACTGATCGCTGCATTGACTTCCTCCTTTTATACTGATAGATTGGTGCTGGTGATAAATTACTCTATAGCATCAAAGTAATCAAACAATCTGAGTGCGCCTCCTGACCCATCGAATTTGTTGATTGATCCCAGGTACTCCTTCGCCAGATTGTTAAGCTTTGTTGATATTGTTGGTGATGGTGATGGTGATTGTGTTTGTATTTGTGGCATATTGCCTTTTGTAGCTGCATTCTGATTGGTTGGCGTACTAGGTGATGCATTTGTTTTATCGATTTTTGCCATCAATTCACCTAATAGGGTTGCCAGCGTATCTAATTTATCTTCCTGATTTCTGATCATTGTAGCCATCTGTTCCTGTCAATCGAGGCTAAATATAATATTGCTCTGATGGTTGCCATCCAATCCTTTGTCGTCGTCATCAAGATGTTGATATCTGTTGTCTGTTTTTGATTTAGACTGCAATCTTGTTGATCTTGTTACTGATGACGATAATGTGTATAGATTGTCCATTTCATTGTGTCGCGTCATTGAATGCTATGTCATTATGTATTGTTTATTGCATTGCTTTATCGTGGTGTCATTTATCACATTGTTTATTGTGTTGTTTGATGCATTGTTTACAATGTTAAATAAACGCTTACTGTAATTGCAGTTGTAATTGCATAGATGCTATGATTGCATAGATCTCAGGTTGTCGAGCTGCAATTTGAGTGGCTTGAGGCTCATAACCTGTTGAAATTTGATCTTCAAATATGTGTTTGGAGTAAAGAGCATACTGGCTTATGAAGCCAATATGCGTGTATTTATTAATGCTAATTTATGATTGGTTGATACAAACAAAGATCGTCTAAGCCACAATTGAGTGATGTATGATCGATCGTTGATGATGGGAGAGAGAGATATAATAAGCTAATAATTACAATATTTATAAGAAGGAAGTATGTTAAAACTAAGAGTCCTTGGATAGATCCAGAGTATGCTAATTATATTAAATATAGATTACATACTTACCAGGATAAGATAACATTGGGACACTAATGAGAAATATATTATTATATTGGCTAGATAGTTGTAAATGCAATCCTAAATAAAGTTTAGTGTTATACTGTTGAAGAGCTTCTCTAAGAGCAATATAAATCCTATATTTCTTATTTTTTTGATTTCAAACAATAGTTCTCAATTGCACAGTTGTTGCAGTTCATTATTAACTATCTCAATATGAAGATCTTTCTTAGATATCCTAATAGAGTTAATAAAATAACTGACAAATAAGAGTATTCTATTAGTGATTGGTTCTCTGAAAAGAAAACATAAATATAGTATTAGGAAAATATTTCTAAACAGTTCATATTTATAATAACTAATTCATGTTTACACCAGTTCACCTTTGTTTATATCTATATAACTGTGATATATATTCACTCAGTAATATATTGTTTATATAAAGCCTTAGTTCATATATTATCAGTTCATATTTATTAATAGATTTATGCCTAGAATATATTTAGTTTGCATACATTTTATTTTGTTATTCTAAGGTGTTCTATATATTTAAAATATTCATTTAATAGCTAAAAGATATTCCTCCTCTTCTCTATCACCAGCTGAACTATTTAATAGCTAATAGGTATTCCCTTCTTTTCTATCACCAACTGAACTCATCTTGGCATTAATTTTACTAAAGTATGCAGATTGTTTATTTCTTGTAGCTTATTCCATTCTTCTTATAATGCTGTTAGTAATTGTACTGTATCCTTCTCCTAAGGCATTTTTGATTCAACACCTAGTTTTAATTGTGCCCAGATATTCTCTATAGGGTTAAGATCTGGAGATTTCAATATTCTGATCTTCTCACCAAGCTTTAGTAAATCGGGCCTTATGAATTGGAGCATTATCCTTCATGAAAATCGTATCAGGGCGTCGAATATAGCTTTTACCACTTTGCAGTTGCCGAATTTCGTTGCTTGAGTTCATTCAAATAATGGAGCGTTCAAATTGGGAACATTCCGAAGCAACTAACTAAATCAGGTTGGCTGCATGCAAAAATTTACGTGCCTGAATACGTATTTTCAAAAAAAAAAAAAAAAAAAAAAAAAAAAAAAAAAAAAAAAAAAAAAAAAAAAAGACAAACACCGGCACGATGCAGAGCAAAATGGTCGCACTAATACTAATGTAGTACATGTTGTGACGGAAATATTTTTGTTACGTTGAATTGCTCAAAAACGTATTTGTGCCGCAGTACTACTTTACTTAGTATATTTCTTAGTTAGAGTAGTATATTTCTACATTTATATTATCAATTTCCAAATCGCGAATTGCATAATTCCGCCAACAATTGTTCTGATCGCCAACAAATGTTCGCATCTTGAACATTTGTTCATTTTCCTATTTTTAGTACTTTATTCCACCTTGTAATTTCTTATAAATACCCCGCTCGCAATTATCAATAAAATTCGGACTGCAACAAGCTAAGGAAGCTTCTTACAGACAACCCAAGGGATACTGAAGCCTTAGTCTGGGACTAAGCAATGGTTAAAGAGAGAGAAGTTTATTATTATACAAAGCTTATTACATTACATTCACTATATAATACACTTTCCTGCTAGTCACCCCACCCTTCAAGCCGCTACCGCATAACCCGCTAAGACCCCTAAGATATGCTACAGTGAATATTTTGCTGTTAGAATATTTTAGTCCGTCACAATGTATATACGCCCAACTATTTGGGTTTGTGACTCTAGCGGACTCTCAATTATAGACCAATCGGTGTAAGGTGGCGTTGAGCTGCAGTTTGCGAGTAAGATGATAAGAAGATTGAATTGTGAGGTCACTTTTTTTTTTTACACAGCAAAGGGTTCGTTTACAAAAAATTCCCTATTCTGGCGATCCTCGCTTTGATTTGTATAAATCGATTTACCACGGCACCAAAAGACTAAAAGAGGTCGGTGACAAAGGGCATGCTCAAGCGCCATCCTATCATCATCCTGTCAAACGTTACAGAGACCCAATTCAAAAGGAAGGTATTTCTTATGTTACCCTTTGGCTTAAGTAGCCCAGTTACCATCAACGAGAACGAGGCTTCTGAGTATACTAACCATTATCCACGTGACGTCTCTGCGGCGAGACAAGTGTTAATAGTATTTATATTTTCAACTAGGCATAATTGAGAACAACAGATACAAAATGGCAAAATGGTAAAATATACATAGTTAATTAATGATGAACAAATTCATTGTGCTATCCTCTTGGCACCACCCTTGCCAACATTTTTTTTTTTTTTTTGGTTCTGGCTGCCTCATGTGCCATTCCTTCACACAAATTATCTCATCAGCACACAACGGCTTGCAGCCCTCAACTTCTTTACCGCCCTTTGTAGCTTTTTCTACTTTGCTATTCTCTGCTCCCTTACTTTCCTCTGCTTTTTTGCTACTGCACACTTCCTTGTTGCTTCCCGCTTCTTTGTTCCACTGTAGTTGCCTCCATTTCTCAGCGCAACTAGTTTTTCTTTCTCCTCTTGCTTTTTCTCGCTGGCATCACATTCTCACACTCCTCCTGCCTGGGCGCCTCGCAATGCAGGCAAGGTTTCCCGCACGTACCACATATGCTCTTCCCTTTAATACTCACACCATTCCCGTCAGTTCTTGTAATAACAGACTGCTTGAGATTGGTGGCAGGGCCGACGTGGAGTTCCTCCTTGCTCTCATCATTGTCAAAGTTCTTGAATGTTCGTGCATGTGCTTGGGTCTTGGTGGCGATCGAAGAAATTTTTTTCTTATACACGTATGTGCTCCTTTTCAAGCTAGCAACTTGTTTTTCTGCCGGTTCTTGCTGTACTTTTACTGTTAACTTGCACGTATGTCTCACTTCCGACTCTGCCTGTCCTACCACCTCGTCTGAGGACTCTTCTTCCGCAATATGTTGCTGTGATGTGGGCGGCTTTACTCCCCAGTTATCTATTTTCCATACATCACCCATGTCTGCCGTATTGGGGAAGGACAATTTAGAGGATGTGGAGAAGGGGTATTGTAACATTTTTAACTTGCGCTTCATCTGCCGAGGCGGAGGAGTCTCAATGACTACTTCTAATACTCTCCGAGGCGAGTGTTTTGAAGAGGCCAATGGAGGCACGTAGTCTTTGTCTTGATCGTTATCCTGCTCGGTGTTGTCGTTCTCGTCATTTTCGTCGTTCTCGTCATCTCCCCCATCACTTAACAGCTCCTCCTTCAGGGCGCCAGAGATTGGGCTCACTTGAGAAGAGGGAACCCAGTTGTGTTCTGGCAATTTTTTTTTAAAGAGCCTTGAATGTTTATCATTCTTGGAAGAATAACCTACATGTCTAAGCTGGCCGTGCTGTGTCATAGCTCGTGAATAGTCGTGGTAAGAAACACTATTTCCAAAATGTGAGAAGATTGTTTGCAAAATTGCGTGAGAATAATTGTGGTAACCATTTATCATTACCACCCTATTGCATAAATATATCCGAGAATCCCGAGGTTTGGCAAAAAAAAAAAAAAAAAAAAAAAAATCCTGCCGCAAAATTTTGTAAATATTGCCACATATGCACGTCATATTACTTACAAGATGTTTCAGGGCACAGTAAAAATAGAACATTCTGCTGGTCATTTCGAACATGATTGAATGAATTGAATGAATTGAGTCTTCCAGCTCACAGTGTCAAGACGGACCAAAAGAATAAAAAGAATAGCAGAAATTATCTGTTTCGGTGAAGACTTTTTGGTTGTTTGGATTTAATGAGTACATTACACGCTCGGCAGCAGATTGATCGGCAACCGGAACCTCTATCTGTGAGTTTGAATTTTTCGAGAAAACTGATCGAGAACAGGATCAGTGAATTGATACTAAAAATAAAATAATTAGTTATAAAAAAGTTTCAATATCAACGTCATATCAGTGTATATCAAGTTAAATAGAATGGACTATAGCACTTAAATCAAAATAAATTCTTAATGAAAAAAATATTTTTGCTAATTGTCAGTCTTTAAATGAATTCTCGAAATTCAGAAGTCAAAAAATTTTTATATTCCTTGTTTTGTTTATTTGTTCTTAAGGATTAAAAATTGTACCTCAATAATGGTATTTTAAATCTCAGAAGCAAAATTCTATATTGTTATAAATTTTCAAAATAGAATTTCTGTAGATTAGCCAACTACGTTTATTCAATGAATTATACTATGCATCTAAAAATACAAATAGGTGAAACAAGTGCTACGATTTTCTTTCTTCAATTAGCAAAAAGCGATCCTAACTTTCACGACCTTACTTGAACTTACCAAAAAAAAAAAAAAAAAAAAAAAAAAAAAAAAAAAAAAAAAAAAAAAAAAAAAAAAACAAAAAAAACAAAA
>RBNK01002628.1:0-10438 GCA_003990785.1 Endogone sp. FLAS-F59071 | reverse complement strand
TATCTACAAACTTAATCAAGTCGACACACTTCACATATGCAATAAAATGATAGGAAATCTGTGAGAGACTAGAAGAGGGAGAGGAAAGTCTTTGGTTGTTGGTGATGTACGGATATTTGTACCAAATGAGAGGGAGTGCAGCCACCCATATTCTGCGAAAGTTCTCGCCAGGACATTTGCAGTCTTTGTGTTTGTTACGCGCGCTCAAGTGTACGTTAAATATTCTCCTGTCGATTCTATTCCTATTCTCTTATTTTAAGAGAAATTTGACTGTCTGTTTGGAGGATAATATCGTATTCGAGCAATTTATCTTGAAATCTTCAATATTGTGACGACCGACCCCCAAATTGCCTGATTTTCACGAATTTTGTACTACGCTTGATTTAGGAGTTACTGTAACATTCTGTCCCCTTCCATTTTTAGTCATTGACAACTTTTATTTCTGCTTGACGACTTTTATTTCTGCTTGACAACTTTTATTTCTGCTTGATGACTTTTATTTCTGCAAAATGCCACCACTAGAGTCATTACATATTCTTCGCAATGATTGGATTGTATTTTCATAGCAAAGTCTTTATTAGTTATTCTTTAGTCTCTCAAATTTGTATAAATACCCCCTCTATTTTCTATCTAAATAAATCAGTTTGCACAGAGTCTTAGAATATCTCAATATCAGTCATAGTAAAGCCTGAAGAGCACAGCACGAAGCTGTAGTAAGGATATGCAAAGGGAGATATTGTGTCTGACACTCTGAGCATTCTCAACAAACAAACAAACAAATGACTGGTTATTAGTATATTTGTCACATCTTGGTGCCGACTGGCAGGAGAGTTATCGCAAGACCAACTCTCACATTCTCATTCAAGCAGGATCGAACTACCCCCTTCAAGTAACAACAGCGCACCTATAGTGGAAGACAGCATCATTCAAAATAGATCACTAAAGGACACCCCCGCTTTTTATATGAAGAAGATCACCAAATAGTTCCAGCTCCAAGGAAGAAGAATTCATTACACCTGACCCTTCGGATGGCGATTATAGTGAGACAAAAGAATCCATCACCTCCCTTACAGTATATGATGGGTTATCATCAGACGATGAATCAGCTATCGATTTTGGTGATGACCTTCAAGCATTATTTTACGAATTATCCGACGACAAAACAGACGATGAACCAGAAAACAATACATATGAAATGACAGAAAGACCACCAACCTTTACTGGTTATGTACCAGCCGAATCAGTAATTAAGTTCATAGAAGATTTGCAGATTTACAATGCAATCTGACAATTCAACAACATTGCAAAAGTAAATGTCCTAGAAGCAGTTTTATAAGGACCCGCCAAGATTGTATATGATACTACAATAGCCGCTATAGCAGCAATTGGAGGATTTAATAGAGGAGTAGGAGGGGCAAACGCAGAAGCTAATGCCTTAATAACCTTTACCAATGCCATTATATGGTTAAGAGAAACTTACCATACTGCCGATATACAGCAAAGCATGAAGGATCAGCTAGCATCAATGTACTAAGGGATGAACGAAAGCCCTCTCGCCTTCCACATGAAGATATAACATGTGGTAGACCTCACGGGATATCCAGCAGCCAACTAGGACCTCATCATAGAGCAATCTTTCATAAATGGACTTCATCGAGAAATCGCCCTCTAAGTATACTCCAGCCTGGTCGGACTAAATCATGCATAAAAAGTGGATTACATACAGAGATATTGGGCTGCATGAAACCCGAGTTAAGATATAATGCAACAGATTTTACCAGGCAATCTTTAAGAAACCCATACTATACCAGTGGTTGTACCTACTATCACACCAGTAACAGTTAACTGGGGAGTAGCTTCACAAAAGGATCCAGCCATGGACAACCTCATTGAACAAATGAGCAAGATGACTGCGCATATATCAGACCTTAAAAGACAAATCGATACACAGAGACTAGTCCAATGATTTATGGCAAATCCAACCCCTATGACAGGGTCAAATGCATATCGGATCAGCAATTCAAGGTGCTTTAGGTATAACCAAGACGGGCATATATCAAGAAACTGCACTCAACCTGACATGAGAGTATGCAAGAGATGTGGAGAAAAAGGGCACTATACTTCAAGATGCATGACGGAAACGAGCTGAATCGCCCAACCAAGAACCCAAGGACGAACCCAGATAAACATTGTTACCTTTGAAGAAGAAGATTTCGATAGCAAAGACGAGTATAGCCAGATAGAAGCATTCCCAGCTGCGCAAGAAAAACGAAAACCCAGATGTCCCAAAAAGGCAGGATCTCCCTATACAATGAAAACTCTATGGGTAGCATAATGAGTATAAGAATGAGAATTCAATGGTGATGAACAAGATGAGCTCTTTGAAGAAGAAGTAAACCAAATTATCTGAGAAGATATGCCAATGTCTGAAGTACCTGCGAGTGAAGGAAACAAGAAACGCAAACTGCGGAAATCCAAGAAATACGGTCTAGATGTATGGAAGAAAATGGAGGACATGACCATCCTGGTCAAAATAGGACAACTCGTCGAATTTCCAACCTTCTAACAGCAAATCCGAAAAGGGATAAGTGATACACAACCTGGATATGAAGTAGTAGAAATCAATGCAATGTAACAATTGGAGAACAACAAACCACAGAACTCATTAGCATATTCACAATATCAGATTGAGGAAATTACAATGCCATGCATTATCGATACAGGTGCTGGAGGGTATATTATCAGCAAGATGATGCTCAACCAACTCGGATGGCAAATCGAAGAGACTACAACCATGACAATCATAGTAGCAGATAGACATGTCGCAACACTGCTCAGCAAAGTATACGAACTATCTATTCACTTCGGTAAACTTATTATTCCAGTATCAGCAATAGTAGTTGACACCATATCCTATGACCTTGTCATCGGAAATAACTGGTTAAAGAAAGTACAAGCAGTAATTGACCTTGGTGCATGCAAAATGTGAATTACCTAGAAAGGATGATGTTACAAAATACCAGTTGACTTAGAAAGAGGAGTCCATCTGTAAATGATAGAAAGTGATGATGAGGATGAGCAAAAGGAATTCTTTATGATACAGATCATATGAACCAATCAGAAGGCCAAACCTTTGGAGCGAAAAAGTGAACAGGCCACCGGATTTAATCTCTCTACCATCAAGGATATTGAACTGCAACCAGGAGAATCATGTATAGTTGGAATAGGAATTACTACAAAAATACCTCAAGGACATTACAGTCAAATCAAACCAAGGAGTTCTCTAGCAGTTGCAGGAATCACAATTGATGCAGAAGTCATCGACGCAGATTACACAGGTGAAATCAAGATTATAGTTATCAACTGACATCGATTCAATATAGCCAAACTCTATGGAGGAGATCAGATTGCGCAGCTAATAATCATACCTATTTGGACAGGCAAGGCCATAGAAGTAATCAACCTTAAAGAAATGACTAGAGGAAATAAAGGGTTCAGATCTACCAGAATGAATATCACAAAAATCGTAATGAAACTTAAGCATGTACCTAAAATGGCTGTAAGAGTGATATTATTAGATATTACAAATAACCATTACTGTGCCGCAGCACTACTTAGAACATTCTAGTCACTCGAAATAGAATTATCCAATATGGTAGTTCCCGATTTAGAAATACCAAATGAGGCATTGCCAAATAGGGCATTGCCGATTGAGGAATTACTCAATAAGGAAATTCTGTTTTAGGAAATTCCTTTTGTAGTATTACTGTATTCAGAAATGCCTTTAGTAGTATTGCCTATTAAAGCATTTCCTTTTTCTACATTACCTATCTTAGCATTACTCTTTTCAGAAATACTTCATATAGTATTTTCTTTTTTTATTATTACTTGTTACAGTATTACCCTTAACTGCATTACTTATTTCAGTATTTCTTTTTGAAGTATTACCGCTATCAGAAGTACTATCTTAGGCAGCTACCTTTATAACAGTACTATCTGATTTCTTGTATAAATACCCTCTCAATTCTTTATTCAATAAACAGAATCATCATTCCTATTAGTTTAATTTCTTAACTTCCCTTCACAACTCTTATACACAATCTTATACAAATCTCTACAAGAGCTGGAACCTCAAGAGGCTCGTATAATGCAGATAGTTGCGGACTCATTAATTTGAAGTTCTGTACTATTCTTGCAATATTCTGACAACTGAGTTCAATAGTAGTGCACACTTAAGATCCCTTTAAGAGCTAAAGATCTCACCCCCCTTCTACATACCTTAAGAGCACTAAAGACTATAAGTCTGAAATTCACAATCGATAATCTTATAAAGAAACAAAGTACTTTTGATACCTTAGAAACCTTGCAACGTACTCGAAGATTCCTAAGTCCAATGTGGATTAGTATCATCAGATGCTTCCTCACAGGCAGTTTAGAAGAAACCCCCCTACAATGGTGAATAAGAAGGCATATACCTTTGGAGAACAGCTTGACGAAGAAGAAAAGAAGGAGTTATAGGAACTCATCAATGAGTACTCTGACATATTTGCAATAACTTTTGAGGAAATCAACCTGAAGCCGCCAAAGCACTTTCATCACATTAACGTCTAAGGGCACCCCCCAATCAAATTGTTGAAATAATTGATCTTCGAATATGTGTTTTGGAGTAAAAGAGCACACTGGCTTATAAAGCCAATATGTGTGTATTTATTAATGCTAAATTATGATTGATCGATACAAAACAAAGATCGTCTAAGCCACGATCGAGTGACATACAATTGATCGTTGATGGGAGAGAGAGATATAATAAGCTAATAATTTCAACACTCCCCCTGCTTGACATATCTTGATAAAAATAAATAAATAAAAATAAAAAAATAAAAAATGTTCAACTGTACATCACGAATGGCATCTATGAAGTACATTTACTGCAAATAATTATATATAAAATACTACTTGAGTAATAAGAATGACATGATAAAGAATATAAAAGTTTTTTTTTAAAAAAAGGTTAGTTATGTAAGCCTATTTTTGCAATCAACATTTCAAGTCTGGGTCATGCAAGTGGCTTGGTTAATGCATCGGCGATCATTTCATCTATCGCCATATAAACAATATCTATCACCTTTGATTCAACTTTCTCTCAAATAAAGTGATGCTGAATGTCGATATGCTTTGATCGAGCGTGATTAATTGGATTTTTGGCAAGGGCGATTGCTGATTGGTTGTCTTCAAATAAGGTTGTTACACAATTTGGCAAATATCCTAGCTCATCCAATAGGGTGCATAGCCAAATGGCTTCTTTCATCGCATGTGCTAATGCCATATATTCTACCTCAGTTGTTGATAGGGCAACAGTTGGTTGGCATTTGCTTGACCAGCTGATGGCTCCTCCTGATAGGTTGAAAATATAACCCATGGTTGATCGTCATGTATTAATGTCTCCTCCCCAGTTGGCATCACTGAAACCAATCAGTCTTAGATCCTGATCACGTCCAAGGTACAGCTTATAATTGGCTGTTCCTTTAATATATCTTAATAATCATTTGAGAGTGTAGTGATGTTCTTGCATTGGATTAGCCAAAAATTGACTGATAATGCTGACAGCAGTAGCTAGATCAGGTCTCATTCCAATCATCAAGTACATTATGCTACCGATCATTTGTCTGAATAGACTTTGGTCTGTGGATTTTCCCCCTTTAGCTTTGAGTTAAATGGATGGATCAAGGGGTGTACTGATTGGCTTGGCATCTATTATATTAAACCTTGTAATGATTTGATTGGCAAAGTGACTTTGATCAATTGTGATCATGTGTGTTTTTCGATCATGCATGACTCAAATACCCAAAAAATGTTTAATTTCGCCACAGTCCGTCATATCAAATGCATTGCTAAGTTCCACTTTGAATTTGTTCATCATTTCTATCAAATCAGCCAGAATTAGTAGATCGTCGACATATATGGTAATAATTATCAGCGATTGATCTTCTTATCTCCTTCTTAGATAGATGCTGTGATCTGATTATAGTCTTGTAAAATTTGATTAGCTGAGGTAGTTGTTGATCTTCTGATTTCACATATGAGGTGATTGCTTTAGTTTATACAATGATCAATTGAGCTTACACACAGCTCTCAGTGACAGCTCCAATTGGTCAATTCCTTCAGGTACCATCATATAGATCTCTTCATCAAGATCACTATTCAGGAATGCAGTTTTTACATCCATTTGGTGAATTTCTAAGTTTAGGACTGCTCCAATTGATAAAAGTGCTCTGATTGATGTGAATTTCGCCATGGGAGCAAATGTTTCATCATAATCAATTCCTTGCTGTTGTGAATATCCCTTGGCCACTAATCTCGCCTTGTATCTGGCAACTGATCCATCAGTGTTGAGCTTCTTTTTAAATACCCATCTGCATCCAATTAGCTTGCGTCCTACAGGTACCTCAGGTACAATCATCCATGTGTCATTATTCTTAAGTGATTTAAGCTCTTGATTGATTACTTCCTCCTAAAGCTTTGCATCAGGCAGAGAAATTGCCTCCTTGTAGGTCATTGGGTCATCAGTTGATTCAATTAAATTAGCTTTTGACATGCGATCTTGCTAAATTTGTAGAGCTTCAGTATCGATCAATTGTTTAATTAGCTTCTAGGTGTTGTCGTCATCATCATAGCCTAGGTATTTAACCAGATATTGTCTTTTTTCATCAATCTTATATTCTCCAATAATCGCTTCAATGATGTATTCTTGATCTTCTGGGTTGACAATTGTTGGGGATTTTAATATAATAGATTCATCGAATGTGACATTGCAGCTGATCTCTATCCTCCTATTAGTTGGATCCCAGAGCCTGTATGTCTTTTTTTCATCATGATAGCCAATCATTTTAAGCTTTTTGAATCAGGGTGCCAGTTTCGACCTTTTTCCCTTGCGAATATGTATATATGCATCAGCCCATATAATGCGCAAGTTACTGATATCAGGCTTGTGACCATGCCATAATTCAAATGATAAAGCACTCTCCTTATTAGCTCGCATTGGCAATCGGTTGCGTAAATATGTAGCACTTGCAGCAAGTTCCGCCCAAAGTTTGTCAGGTATGTCAGCAGTGATTTTAATAGCCCAGATTGACTCCATTAATATCCGGTTATATTGTTTGGCTACACTATTTTGTTGTGGCATATCCAGTGTCGTCATTTCATAATGAATTCCGTTTTTGATTAAAAATTCGCACATCTCGGTGTTTACATACTCTCCTCCTCTATCTGACTAAAGAATCTTCAGTTTTTGGCCCGATTGTGTTTCGGCGAATGCCTTGAATGTCCGGAATCGATTAAATATATCACTTTTGTTGTCAATAAAATATGTTATAACATAGCGAGTAGTGTTATTGATGAATGTTAATATATATTTCGCTCCATTGACTGATGGTATGGGTATTAGCCTGCACAGATCTGAGTACACCCTTCCGATAGGCTCTATTGATCGATTTTTCACATATCCAAATGGCTTGCGATGTGACTTTGTGTATTCACACTCAGTGCATATTTCGATTTGTCCAGTCGACAGCTACACATCTCTGAGCCCTGTGACAAATTTGTTGATTGATTGCAGAGTATTTCGGTCCGGATGGCTTAGTCGGTGATGCCATAATATATAGTCATTAATCTTAGAATCAGCGATGTTTGCAATCTTGAAATCGGCGATGTTTGCTTCTAGCTCTAGCTCTAGTGATGTCGATAAATGAAATAGGTCACCATTGGCTTATCCGATTTTGATTTCTTTGTGATCTATGCTAATTTTAATTACTGATCCGTCACTCTTGAAGGTTATGTTATTTCTGTTACGTGTCAACACCCACACAGATATTAAATTTCTGATGATCTCTGGTATATATAAGACATCCCGTAATTTCAGCTTGTCGTCGAGCTCAATTGTCCCAATGTGCATCGCGCATAGTTTCTCATTCCCTGCACATGTGACCAAGCCATTGTGCTCAGCCACCGTCTCGAAAATCTCCAATTGGTTGAACATATGTTGCATGGTGTCCGAATCAATGATAGCGTCAATCGCCAGATTTGCTTCAGCTCTCAGTTTAGCCTTTTCTTTTTCTGTTTTTACCCAATCATTGAATTTGTTGCATTGAAATATTCTGTGTTCTCCCTTACAGACATAACATTTCTGAGGGTATCCCCGAAAATTCCTACCTCGATGAGCTCCGCAATCGCTGCCTCAGTCATTATGATGACCTCCTCGATTATTTCCATTATCGTTGTTATAGCCTCAGCCTCATCTAGCGTTTCTACCTCGATTGTTGTGACTGCCGCCTTGGTAGCCACCTCGGTCACCGCCTCGGTATCTGCCTCAGTCACCACCTCGGTAGCCGCCTCAATCTGTCACGTGAGCTTTGTCGCACCTTTGTTTACTATCCAGGTCGAACCTGATGCATGTGAGTTGTAAAGCCTCCAGCGTTGTTAGCATATTCTCCTGTGCAAGTATTAATTCCTAGTACCTAGGGCTTAGACCCCAGAGATATTATGGTATAGCTTCTATATCGGTCATATCTTCGATTTGTACCATAATTCGGTTGAACACATTATTATAATCTTCGATTGATTCTTTTTGCTTCATCATCACAAGCTTATTATGCATTCGTAACAATTATTCTATTGGTGTGTATTTTTGCGTCATAGCCTCTTTAAGCTCATTCCACAAATCAAATTCTCCCAATGTGTTCATGTGCCTCTATAACCATATTCTAGCATTGTCTGTAATTTTACTGATTGCTGCGTTGACTTCCTTCTTTTGTACTGATAGATTGGTACTGGTGATAAATTGCTCTATAGCATCAAAGTAATCAAACAATCTGGGTGCGCCTTCTGATTCATCAAATTTGTTGATCGATCTCAGGTACTCCTTCACCAGATCGTTAAGCTTTGTTGATGTTGTTGGTGATGGTGATAGTCATGGCATGTTGCCTTCTGTAGCTGTATTCTGATTAGTTGGCGTGCTAGGTGATGCGTTTGTTTTGTTGATTTTTGTCATCAATTCGCCCATTAGGGTTATCAGTATATCTAATTTATCTTCCTGATTTCTGATCATTATAGCTATCTATTCCTGTTGATCAAGGCTAAATGCAATATTGCTCTGATGGTTGCCATCCAATCCTTCATTGTCATCATTAGGGGGTTGATATCTATTGTCTGTTTTTGATTTAGACTGCAATCTTGTTAATCTTGTTGCTAATGATAATGATGTGTATAGGTTGTCTATTTCATTATGTCATTAAATACTATATTGTTATGTGTTGTTTATCATGTTGCTTTATCGTGGTGTCATTTGTTGCATTGTTTATTGTATTGTTTGACACGTTGTTTATAATTTTAAATAAACGCTTACTGTAATTACAGTTATAACTACTATGATTGCATAGATGATTGCATAGATCTCAGGTTGTCAAGCTGCAATTCGAGTGGCTCAGGGCTCATAACCTGTTGAAATAATTGATCTTCGAATGTGTGTTTTGGAGTAAAAGAGTATACTAACTTATGAAGCCAATATGCATATATTTATTAATGCTAAATTATGATTGATCGATACAAAACAAAGATCATCTAAGCCATGATCGAGTGACATATAATCGATTGTTGAAGGGAGAGAGAGATATAATAAGCTAATAATTTCAATACAAATGTGCACCATACCAGACACCATCTGCGTATATCAAGTGGCAACAAAAAGAAATTGACGATATAGTCAAAGGAGGAATAGCTGCCGAAACAGACAGCCCATGGAGATTTCTGAATGTCATCGCACCTAATGTAAGAGTGATAGATATAAAAGCAGCAACAAAACACTTACAGAAACATAACAGACAACCATGCCCCGATTCAACAATGACGAATACCTCCGAAGCCGAGTCATTGAAGCTTACCGAGCCTTAGAAGACCCTCCATCCGAACTACTACCTGAGGAAGGATCTGCCTTACGAAGGACTCAAATAATAATGAAGAACATCGACATTGCTCAGAAACGACAAACACAGGACGAATTCCAGGCCTACTATAAGATCGCTAGGATCTGGGAAGAAGATCTCGAACATGTATGGGACCGACGACATGCAGAAGCATGCAAACGAGCACTACATCAAGGAATCCCACTCCAATCTCAAAGAATTGCCCTCCGGATTTATGGACTCTTCCAGTTCCGACCAGCCGCTTTGAAAAGACTTACCAGAATTGGACCATCCGCATTTCACCAACTGTCTCAAATTGCCTTTGAGGAACTTAAAGAAGAAATCCGTGTAATACAAAGAGATTTCGACCAATTGGAACAGTTCCTTGATTTGTGAAACCTTTTAACCGTCTTAAATCTTTTAACCGTCTTAAATCTTTAACCGTCTTAAATCCATAACTTATATAACTCGTTATATCACAT
>RBNK01002627.1:0-10439 GCA_003990785.1 Endogone sp. FLAS-F59071 | reverse complement strand
GAAAAAAAAAAAAAAAAAAAAAAAAAAGAAAAAAAAAAAAGAAAAGAGAAAAAAAAAAAAAAAAAAAAAAAAAAAAAAAAAAAAAAAAAAAAAAAAAAAAAAAAAAAAAAAAAAAAAAAAAAAAAAAAAAAAAAAAAAAAAAAAAAAAAATCAAAAGTCGTTACATTTACACCGGCTTGTCGCATACGATGTGCGCAAAAAAAAAAAAAAAAAAAAAAAAAAAAAAAAAAAAAAAAAAAAAAAAAAAAAAAAAAAAAAAAAAAAAAAAAAAAAAAAAAAAAAAGAAAAAAAAGAAAAACTTGAAATAGGAAATACTAGCATCGCCAAGGAGCTGGAATAACATCGACTCAGACGTCGTTACAATTAACAAGGCTTGTAACATAAAAAGTAAGCAAAAAAAAAAAAAAAAAAAAAAAAAAAAAAAAAAAAAAAAAAAAAAAAATGAGGACAGTAGGAATAAAAAAACAATTAGAACAATTAAACAACACCATTATAAGAATGGAATAGGATCCTCAAAAAAAAAATTAAAATTAAAATTAAAAGATTAAAAAATTAAAAAATCAAAAAATCAAAACTAACTGCTAACGCAATATCAATCTCGGGGTAATTCATCGAAGACACGCCATCGGCGAGGACATGTACGTCAATCTGATTTTGCAATAAATCCAATGCCGTCTGGAGCACGCATACTTGGGACTACAGGAACGTGCAATCGCATTTTTCAGCTGATGGCTCACTCATTTTTAGGGGAAGAAAAAAAAAAAAAAAAAAAAAGAGTATTGCTCGTATATCAATTGTCACCCCTTACCTCAATTCCAAACAGCACTACAGACTTGATATGAGTTTTCTTCAGCTCCTCGGCAACTTCAGGTAAATACATGGAGAATTTGGTCTTTGGGAGAACGAGCTTGGCATCAGAGATATCAATCTCGTTGATGGTTACGCCGAGGGCTGGGAAGAATGTAAAATTGAATTCTCTAAAATCACCGGGATGCAGCGCATGAGAGTCAATGTGATGATGATACCTTTGGGGTTTTGCTCGGTGACAATGAGCGGGATCTGGAGGATTTTGGATGCCTTCACCTATAATTTCATAATCCATTAATCAATCACGATGGAAAAATTGATCCCATTGCCCAAAAAAAGGCCCGACAACTCACCATCTTGGTCGACGTGGAAATGAGCGACGGAAACTGCCATATCAAACTGCGGAAGCGTTCTTGAATGTCACACACAAAGAAGGCCGTGGTGGCAGAGTTAGCTTTGGCGGCCCTGGCTAGGGCGGACATTGCGGGCGGGGGACGTGGTGGAAGGGTATGTACTACTATGGCGCGTTTATTGTTTGGCCATCATGTGACGAAGCCGAAAGTGGCGTCATTCTCGCAAGATATTTCCCTCTCTACCGTATATATATATTGCAGATGATCTTGAAAACCTAAACTATTTAGACACACTAAACAATAATACGTAGCATCCGTAGCACGATTTAGTCTGCCTCTCAATCTCGATCGATTCAGTATATCTCTTTGAAAGGCTGGACAAATCCTTTGTTTAATTAATTTTTCAAAAGGCTATGTAATTAATTAATTAAATATGTAATTTTGGTAATCTCGAGATTTGTCCAATCATTCGAAAGTCAGATTTATCCTTGATCTTGCGTGGTGTGGATCTTTGCTTGTTTACTTTTTTTTTTTTTTTTTTTTTTTTTTTTTTTTTTTTTTTTTTTTTTTTTTTTTTTTTTTTTTTTTTTTTTTTTTTTTTTTTTTTCGCAAGTAGATCTTGCGTACGGTCGAGTTTTCTAAATTCGCCCTGCTTGCTTGATGTTATGTTGTTCCATGGTACTCGATTACTCGTTGTATTGGCAGTCGGTCAGAAAATGTGGATAATAAACGAATCTTCATGTATATACAACACGTGCTTGTCTAGATGACGTAACGGACTCCAAATTTCTCACGCCCAAAACCCTGCGTCGCTGCATCCTCCCAATGCTTTCCGCTCTCCGCCGCACCTTCACCACCTCCGCCCGCTTCGCCATGCCCCAACCCACGAAACTTACCGACCTCGAGCGTACACAACTTTTGACCCCGCTGCAAAACAACAACTGGGAGGTTGTTTCCGGACGCGATGCCATCAAGAAATCCTTCTTGTTTCATGACTTCAACGAAGCCTTTGGCTTCATGACCCGTGTGGCGCTGAGGGCGGACAAGGTTGACCATCACCCAGAGTGGTTCAACGTGCGTATGATTTTTGTTTGAAACATATTTCTGTTCGATGGCGAACACACACGAGCGGAAAAACCCCTTTCCCTCTTTTTTTTTTTTCCCCATCATTGCACTCCAATCTCACCGTCCCTTGTATCTGCACCTAGGTCTATAACAAAGTTGAGATCACCCTTGCTACCCACACCTGTCAGGGCTTGTCCGTACGCGACATTAAACTGGCAGAGTTCTGCGACACGGTTTTTAAGTCGTTCCAGCCTTGAGTTCCGTTGGGATATTTGTGGATTGTGTAACAATCTGAATGGATTGGCCTTTTTTTTTTTTGGAGGCTAAAATGGACTGGTGTCCAATGTGTGATTGGGATATGTAAGATTTTTTTTTTTTTTTTTTTTTTTTTATGCTCAATACTATACAAAAGTGAAATTCATACATATATAGCGGGAGATGGTTGAGTGGATTCAGAAGATAAATAATTCTATTCCATAAACACAATGTTCAACATGCAGTCGCGGGTTTCAACTCTCAAACCAAAATTAGAAATTGCGATATTCCCGAATCTAAATGCTCAGTTTGATTTTTTTGCATTCAAATTATATAAATACCAGCCGTCCACGGCCGATTCAACGACGTATCCCCAGCATGAAACACTCATTACGCGCACCTATAACCTCGCTGCCACTGCCACTGCCACGTGCTCCTTTCCTTCCACTACTTCCAGCATCCTCCTGCCCTCCTCCCCTCTAAAATATCTGTGCATAGCGTCCACGAGTCCGTCGACTTCCTCGAAGGTGTTGTGCCCGTGCAGGCATATACGCACGCGTTCGTGCCCCACAGGAACGGTAGGTGAGGCAATGGGCTTGACAATGTAGCCTAGGTCATTGAGATGGGTGGCAAGAGCACGGATGGACGGATTGCCTAGGGAACGAGAAAGGGTCGAGTGAATTTATAGAGGTTCGAGAGGCTTTCTAGTGAAAAATGATTACATACCTTGCAGCACAATTCCTTGGATTGGACTTGTCGACGCCAGCAGGACCTTCTTTGGAAGCTTTGAGCTCACCGATTCGCGGAATTGACGCGTAAGTGCGTGGACGTGACGTTGGAGCTGGCGGGATGCATTGATGACCAAACTACGTAAGAGAGACAAGCCAACAACAAACCTGCTGCGGTAGCCCGACAGAAAAGAAGGCAAAAGAAGCCGTCTCACCTCCTCCGTCATCCCTTCACTCAACATCTTGTACGCGCACTTGATGCTCGCGAGGCTGCTGTATGACAGGAAGGTCGAGTAGATGAGGGGCCGGGCATAATTGATGAGGAAGTTCTTGGTCGTCTGCGAGCAGAGCATCACGGCTGTCAGGGAAGGTAGGAGGTGGATTGATTTGAGTGTGAGAGGAGCAGGGCGGGGGCAATGGCTAATTTAGAGACAAATTTTGATTATTGACTCTACCTCCACTACTAGCGAGCGCCTTGCCAAAGGTATGTAATCTCGCGAAAATGAACGGTTCTAGACCCAGCTCGCATACCACGCCACGGCCTCGATAACCGTAAACGCCTGTTGCATGTGCCTATGGGAAAAAAAAAAAAGTTTTACTTTATCGCTAAGAGATACTGACAATATATTCGGATCGAAAAAAGACAGATGAAACTCGAGCAAAACCGAACACCTCACCTCATCAACGACAATATATCCGTTCTCCCCGTTAGGCCACCACCTCTTCAGAATCTCGACGATCTCTCTCAAAGGCGCTACATCCCCATCCATCGAATACACCGTCTCTACCGCCACGAATACGTTTCTTCTCTCTGCCTCCTTCTTGTCACGATCCTCCTCCACAAATTCCCTCACTATCGCCTCCAACTCCTCGACATCATTGTGTTTAAACGGCCTCCTCACTCCAGCCCTTGATATTTTCATTCCTTCATGTACACTCGCATGGATGTATTCATCGTATAGCACTATATCCCCAGGCCTTGGAACGCACCCAAAGAACCCCGAATTGGCGTCGAAACCGGAGTTAAATAACAGTGCGGTCTCGGCGTTGTGAAAACGAGCAATGAAAGACTCGAGATCTTCGGCGTAAGATGAATTACCGTCCAGGAGCCGCGACCCTGTGGATCCGAGTGGCGGGTGCGAAAACTTGGCGAGCTCGGTCAAAAATAGCTGCTTGAAGACTGTGGAACGGGAGAGACCCAGGAAGTCATTGGAGGAAAAATCTATAGAGGTTGAGGGATTTGTGACGAGACGACGGTACATGGAACGGTGCTGGCGCGAGGCGAGAACGGCAGAGAGCTGCGCGTCGAGCTGCATGGCGAAGGGGATGGGGAGGATGGAGGATGGCTAGATTTGATCAGAACGAAAGTAGAAATTGGGGAATTGTCCGATGTTCTGTGTCTTGGATTGCCCAACGAAATTCAGCGATCCGATCGGTGGCTTGGAAAACGTTCACAGCTTTATTTGATTCGACAAATAGACGCAGTGCTTTTCGTAACAACCCCAGATTTTTGTAGAAAAGAAAAACGAACAAATGGGAGACACCTCTGGGACGATTACAAGTGGCAAGGGCCTCAAGCTGGGTCCTACCCAAGTCGCGCATGTTTCCTTTGTTTCCTTCGACAACAATACTTAAATCTCAAATGGATATAACGTATAATAAAAATTTAATAGTCCAAAGTAGGTCAAGTCACCTGACCCACATCGATGTTTCTAAGATGCTGACAGTATTGTATTCGTAAATTATCAAAGGCAATTGTAATGATATAAACCTCGGTGCAATAATATAATTATGTACCCAAACCTGGTATTATACATGCACAAGGTTTGAACACAATTTTTTTTTTTGCTCAAAAAAACAGGATCTAAAATCGCTAGGGACAAGGAGTCCCTCGTGATCATCAAACTCGTATCCCGAAGCAAAGTATTCACTTTCAGTGTAATCAAACCGTAATTACCATTCTCCGTGCTCACCCGAAAGCATAGCGTCCTCCCAAAAGACCCCCGTGAAGCGCGTGCAGATTCGCTTCTTCACTGAGTAGGGCAGGCCATCACGTCCATATCACAACGGTTCCATTTAATACAGACATCATGAAACTAAAACCTGGTATTTATTATCTCTGGGTACTGGGTATATAAAAAAATCCGGATATATATTGTTATATCCAGAATATTCCGATTCGGCCCCTTCTCCTTCCTCGATGCTTACGACCCGACCTTCATTTGCAATCACTCTGACGCTACGCCTTCCGTTACCAGCCCACAGCTTGCATGTGGAATCTAGACAAGCTTGGCACCTGCCTCGCCGAGCTCATTGGTGCTGGGGACGACGTCGATATCAGAGTGGATTCCTCCACGGGCGCGGTATCATGGGATGATACCACACGTGCTGCGTACCGTGCGCGGGGCGAGGCTCTCGTGAAGCAGTGGGCGGCTGATGACTTCGAAGTATGGTTCCTCGACGATTTTACAAAGCAGATGCGGCGTAAGCTAGGTTTGGTGCAGGAAGACGCGAGGGATTTTGACGATGTGTTGATGCCGCTGCTAAACTGGATGAGCGACCACACTGTAGATTACCACCGGTTCTTCCGCGCCTTATCGAACGTGTGCGCGAACGCGGATCTGTCGGATCTGGATCTCGACGCGCTGGTCCCTGGTGTCACACACGAGCCTGGCGCCGCCAAAGCAGCGCTGCGGCCATGGCTTGAGCTGTACCGACGGCGGGTGGCGTCGGACGAAGGTAGCATGGACGCGGAGCGGAAGAGCAGAATGGATGCGGTAAATCCAAAGTTCGTGTTGCGGAACTGGGTCATGCAGGAAGTGATCGCGGAATTTGAGAACGAAGGGGAGGAGAAGGAACGGGAGGCACTGAAACAGGCAGCCGAGTACTGTCTGGACCCATTCAGAGAGGAATATGAAGGAGACTGGGCGAAGAGGTGGATGAAGGAAGAAGTGCCAAAAGTGAGTAGTTGTATTTTATTTTATTTTTTTATTTTAGGGAAGGAGGATGAAATATTCGTACCAACTTGGGCTTGGCCAAGCGCTCATATTACACACACTTTTTTGCATTCCAATTATTTATCCTGACCCTCAAACACACATGCACAAATCAAAAACGAAATCAGTGGGGCCAATGCCTTCAATGCAGCTGTAGCTCATGAGTGTTCCAAGAAGGTACTTGCCATCCATAAATTATCGCCTTTTTACCCTCATTTCGTTGAACGGGAATATCGGTGATATAAATTTTGATACTTAATCAATTTATATCTAATAAAGATAGGACTATCTACCTATGAAAATATATCTGAAGGGTTTTAGGCTGAAATGTTGGTATAAAAGAAATCCATTATGACAGACGTATCGTGAATTGCCGGGTTAATTTTGCACAAAAAGCAAGCCAGAAGGTTAATGAGAAATTTATTAGCTTATTTTTTATTTTTTTATTTTTTACGTGCACTAGAATAAAATTCAAATTGTATGTAGGGAATCGAGCTCGCAATACCCACAAAAAGAGCAGCCAAGGTCACAACCTCACCGCAACCCTCTCAGGGAGAGGTAGTTTTCTTTTTGTCTTTTTTTGCTGCCTTCTGAATTTTGCACTGGTGAAATTGAGGATGACCTTCCTCTTTTCCTATCCCTCCTTCCATGATCATCCTCAATTTGTTTATTGACTTCAAGAAGCACTGCTAGTGGTGGTGGTGGTGGTGGTAATGGAATCTCACCCTGAAGTTCTAGTCAAGCCACTTTTTCTATTTTAAAAAAGGAAATGAAAATTAATTATATAAACACTAGAGATAAATAAAAGCAAATATTTAAAATATAAATATACATACTAGCTCAAATACTATATGCCAATGCTAACTTGCATCTCTTTATATAGGAGCATATCTGAGATGGGTTATTAGCACATAGTACAATAATCTCAGCAAAGTGGATAATAGTTATCAAAGCTTTTATTGAGATTGTTTGTTCTTTATAAGGTATTACATACTTTTGAAAGAATATTATTGCTACTGCTTCTCCTAAAAGTAAATAATAGATAATATAAAAAAAATTAGATAAAAGAAGATTAATATTAAATTTAAAAATAAAAAAGTAATTAATATCTTACTGTCTTCCCATCCTGCTTTACTAAATGCTATACCATTATTTAGTAAATGCTTTCCTTTCTGAACTTTTACAGGCTTTGAATATTGGTAGTTATAAAGCTCTCTTACAAAATATACTAAATCTTCTAACTTCTAATCAAAAGAGCTCATAGACTTTGGTTTACTGAATATTGCTTAAATATAACTAATTTTTGTTGATGATTTTCTTATCACCTTAGTTATTTTTTTTTAAAAAAAAAAAGTTGTTTATCATAGTTACAAGTCCATATTACATTAGAGTAGAAAGCTAAGAAATAATATTTTAAGTTTAAAAGAAATGATTTAGTTATAAATTATAATTAATATACTTTAAATAGTTCAGAATATATATATATATATTTTTTAAAAAAAAAAACTTACTTCAAATAAAGCATCTTCTATAGGAAAATTCTCATTTTATTCAAGTTGATTAGCCTTGTTTACTATAAAAAAGTATTTTCTATTAATTAATTATATGTAATATTATATAATATTAAATAAAGTAAAGTAGATACTTATTAAGCTTAATCATACTCTTTTCAATCATATTTTCAAAGTTATGAAATATGATTGAATATATATTGTAGTATATAATCTATCTTTAACTTTCTCTGTTTCTTTAGTAAGATATCCAGTAATATCAATCTCCTTTAAATGCTGAAAAATTCTCTTAATTGCAAAGACTTCTGCTTGAAGAAAGCAATCATTAAAATATGGCTCATGTTCATGAGAAAACTTATTTCTTATAGCTTTTTCAATGCTATCATATAGAGTCTATTTGGGGTAATAAAGTTAATAAGCACCAAATTAATATTGTATTATACTTAATATTTAATAAATACAAATCATTATTATAATAATTCCAAACTCAATAAATTTTACTTACCTATTTTCACCATCTTATCAAAACATTTTTCCATTTTGGATGATAATAAAATTGCATTTGCAATAAAAAAAGACTATATTTTAGAGGCTTCAGCATTGTGTACAAGGAGAGGAAACTCCACAGACTGATTGAGTTTTTGATTTAAATGGTTATGAAGCTTCTGTTTAATCAAATTGTCCAAATCATTTGTTGTAGAGTTAGCCTTCTCAAACTCATCTAATGTAAGAAGGAGCTCAACATTCAACCCTTTATGAAACCAATTTAGCTACATATTTTATATGCAGGTAAAGTTAGTTTATGAGGTCAATCAATATAATATTTAAAAGCTGCCAAAGCATCATACTATTTTTATTTATTTCAATTTTTACTTACATTCTTTAAATACGACTTGAAGTTTGGCACTGATGTTCGAGTTGAGGATGCTGCTGGATATTGTGAATAGGCAGGTGACCATGACATTGTTATCTAAAGTACAAAATATATAGCAAGTTATAGGTGGTGGCAGATGAGGTATTAGTTAATGTTTGCAACTCATTAATAGTTATCGAATAACAGTATGACTTGAGTGAATTCAAAAACTTAATGAATATATCGCACCCGCCGCTGCCACACCCGACGCACCCACCGCACCCACCACACCCGCCGCACCCGCCGCACCCACCGCTGCCACACCCGACGCACCCACCGCACCCGCCGCACCCGCCGCACCCGCTGCACCCGCCGCACCCGCCACACCCGCTGCCGCAAAGTTCCCAAATTCCCAGGCAGAGAATTCGCTCTCAGAATACTCACTTGTGTGTGTTGATCTTGGCACTCTGTGGATGGGTCCATAGCGGGAGCGAGGAGAGAGTGACAGAGCAAGTAAAGGGTTTAAAAAGAAGAGAGAATTGGGTGTGCTGAATTGGGTGTGGGTGAAGCAGTCGTCGAGGAAAATTGAAAGTAGGATTCTTATAGAGATAAGTGTGTCAAACTAGAATTATCTACTGACCTCAAGTGTGTTAAAGATTTCACGTCATTTGACGTTTTTCTGATAGATTTTTTCCATCTCTAATCATAATGGCCATCTGGAATACATAACCGAAAGTACTGGGAGTTTCGGTAACTCAATTCGGTTAACTGGGGGTTAACTCAATTTGGTCATAACCAAATGTACGAGTTACTGTAGCCTTTTCTCGGCATCCCTAGAAAAGTCGAATAATTTAACAGTCCGATTTCATTTCCTATATTTAAGTCATTCTCGACCAAATTCATTTCTTCTTTGACTTCAAAGGACTCTGCATCCAGGCGAAAGATGAACAGGTATGTATATCTCCCCCCTTGCCTCCCTCCCCATGCCTGTACCTCCTCTCCCCTCTGCATAATGTTATCTCTTCCTTAATACTCTATCTAATATACTAAAACTATTAAATACACTTCAAAGGTCTTTGCATCCAGGTGAGTATGAACAGGTATTCTATGTCTTACCCCTCACCTCACCGCACCTCCTCTCCCCTCCTCATTCACGGGTTTTAACCACCCGGTGGCCACTGTTCGAAGGGTTGTTTCGACTTCCTTTCGAATTGAGTGTTGTGTCTTCGCCCGACATTAAAACGGCGCGCCAGGAGGGCCCTACCGAACGGGATAGGTGGTGAATTACCTGAATGGCGGAGGAGGTGCAAATATAGGCTCAGTCCGAATAATCCTTGCAGATAACGTCAGTATTCTGTTTATTTGTTTATATCTTTGTTTTGATGCACTCATGGTAAAAAACGATCTAACAAATGTTTATTTCCATTGCCCAACTCAACTCTAGAGAAGGGGGCACAGCCCCCATGGCTGTGCCCTCAGACTCCCTCCTTATCCTTGTTCTGACTCTGATATGGGGCAGCGCTCCTCCCGCGGAGTCGTCAAGAACCGGGAAAGGTGTGAGTCATCGTCTTAATTGCCTCGCCTGCAAGACAGATGGGCGACGCATCGCAAATCTTCCAACGTGTGAGTACTGGCCGGCCACTTAAAACCCCTCTTTTACTGTTGTTTTTGCACCACTAACTCCGGTCTGGGTAGCCCATTAAGCCCACTGATGAGGCCCTTTGGCAAGGGCCGAAACCGAGAGAATTGTTTATTTTGCAGTACTATATTACTCTTTTTGCAGTTCCAGCAAGGCTGATGGTCTAGCCAGTTCTGATTGTTCCGCATGAAAATTCCGCGAAATAATAACATTAGGGCGTCGCGAAAAAAAA
>RBNK01002626.1:0-10446 GCA_003990785.1 Endogone sp. FLAS-F59071 | reverse complement strand
TTATGACAAGGAATATAAGGAAACTGAAAAATTGAAGATTGGTGATCAAGTCTTACTATACCGGAACATAGTAGAGTCTTCATGGTCAGCAAAATTAGACCCGAAATGGGAAGGACCATACTACATTACGAGTATAAAAGGAATGACGTATCAGTTACAAAAAACAACAGGAACGATCTTACCCTATACTGTCTACCGAAACCGCCTTAAGAAATATCATGCCCCGCTGGAACAACTTCCATGAAGTCCGAGTCAGCCTGATTGAGGCCTACCGACATATAGAACCCCTGGAAGACCTTGAGGAGATAGAAGGATCGACCTTACAGAAGACTCGATCGATTGTACGCAACATTCAAAGGAGGCAACATTTGGCACGAATCAATGAGTGGAAGGAATACTACCGAATCGCACAACTCTGGGATAAAGAAGTTGAACATATCTAGAACCGGAAGGATAGAGAAATCTGTCAACGAGCCCTTAAAGGAGCACTCCCTGCCTATAACGCAAGAATGGCCGATCGGATTTATTAACTATTCAAGCACAAGCCTAGTGCTTTGAATCACTTTCGATGCAGTATGCACCAACTAAATCAACTGACACAGAATGAAATGAATGAGCTAGAGAAAGAGGTAAAACAGTTACAAAGAGATTTCTCCGAGTTAGAACTGTACCTTGAAGTCTAACTCGCAGAAAGGAAGGAGATATGATGGAACATTTTGTGACGACATACAATTTGATCATGTGAAATCAAGTCATGTGACTCTCAACAACGTTGAGACCTTTAGCGTTGTTGAGACCTTTAGCGTTGTTGAGATCTGCAATTACGTTATAACCTAAAACAGTATTTCGATCTGATCTATTATTTATTATATCTTAGCCAATCAATTTGTACCTTATATTTAGCTGAGCCAATCAGAAATTCAAGCAGTAACCTGGGTAGCTGCCCGTATAGCACCTTGTAATTTCTTATAAATACCCTGCTTGCAATTATCAATAAAATTCGGACTGCAACAAGCTAAGGAAGCTTACAACAGACAACCCAAGGGATACTGAAGCCTTACTCAAGGAGTAAGCAATTGAGATAGTTTCGAGATTCTAACAGATACACTTTATTCGATCAATCACACTCAATTCTTGCTAGTTAACACCTACATCGACACCCTTCTTAAGACACTACCGCATAAACCGCTAAGACCCCTGAAACATATTTTCTGCACTTACTCAATTCCGAGTATCTCGCCGTTAATATATTTTAGTCCGTCACAATATATAAAAAAACATCAACAAATACTTACAGAAACATAACAAATAACTATGCCTGCCATTAGCTGCCAGAACTAGAGGACTCAAGAGCCTTATCTGACTCAACCGCAGTAAAGAAATACTGCCAGACATTCAACACCACTTAGACCAAACTATGAACAGATCAAGAATATAGTGGAGAATGTAATTATTAACTGACACAATGAGCTACTACAACTATACACTAGAGTAACCCAAGAGGATACTATTGACATGGTGGAATTCACAAAAAGAAATATCAGCATCCACCAATTCAACAATGTTACCAGACAATTCAGAAGTTACTATCAAATGAGATATACTTTACAGTTAAAACAAAAGAACTGTCAAGAAACAACAGAACAAGAATCTGCCAGAATTCTGGGATTAAACTGCTGGAAAAGGCACATAGCTAGAAGAACCTTTAAGGTATTCTAATATTGGCCTTCTGTATTGAAACACCTTGGTAGCCTAAGCTCGTGTCAATGGGAACACTTACAAAATGAAGAAGAAGAAACTTTGTTACTCCATCTCTTAGAAAATTACCCAATGGATAACAACTGTCTGAAAGAAGAAATCAATGCTTCCTTATCAGAATTAGATACAGAAGAAGATGTAGGTATCTACCCATATAGTACCTCAAGAATTTTGTATAAATATCTCTCAATTCTTTATTCAATAAACTTTAGTTCAATAGCAGTGCATACTCAAGATCCTTTGAGAGCTAAAGATCTTACCCCTTTCTATACACAACCAGAGTGCTAGTAAGACTATAAGTCTGAAAATTGTAATTAATAATCTAACAAAGAAATAAAGTACTTTTGATATCTTAGAAACCTTGCAATGTACTTGGAGATTTCTAAGTCTAATGTAGATTAGTATCATCAGATGCTTCCTCACAGGCAGTTTAGAAGAAACTCCTTTACAGCTTGGTAGCAGTGGTAATGAAAAACTGTTATAATAATCAGAAACATACTACTAATATTTTTACAAAGGCCTAGAATTACCAATTCCTTTTAGATACGACTAATGTACTCGGAGTGCTACTAAAAACACCACACATATCTCATTTCCAACAGCTAGAGAAGCTATATACACTATGGAATCCTTTAAGTGGACACAATATCAGCAACTGCTATGAAGTACTGATTCAACAATAGTAGCTTATTTATGAGGCAAAATATACCTTGAACTCTACAATAAACTTTTATATAGAAGAATTTGAAAACTCTCTTAGAACTGAAGCCTACTTCAAAGCATTTTAAGATTTCCTCTATGAAAACATCAAAGGAGATCATAACATTATTTCCATTATACAAGCTGAACACCAATTCACTAACCTCATATCTACTGTACAAGGATATAATAATTATTAAGTCATCAAAGAGTGGATTACCAACTCGCCATTTGATTACTCAATATACTAAGATACCATTTACTACTAAATTGCAAACAAATTATTCGAGAAATTAGTAGTAGAAGACCTCATATGATTTGCCAAAATAACACCATTAGGACTAACTATACCTATCACACTACTATCTATTAAGGAACCTATCAACCTTATAATATCTATATTCTGATATATATCCAGACTAAGCAGACTAATATTTAGAGAGGCAACTGACATAAGTGACTTATACAAATCTGACACAACCATCTATCACGATGCCGACACCACATTTATTGAAGATGCCAATACAACTGTTTGAAGAATTACACTTGAAGTTAACATACTTGAAGAACCAGAAGACCTCGACTCAGAAGAAGAAATATTTAGTCACAAAGCAAGAAAATACATCCAACAAACTGATAGAGGAGAAAACAAACTTCCTACATCACCACTACTTGTACCAACTACATTTACCAATATAATAGCCAATGCCGCAATCACTGCATTAACTACACAAGTAGCAGCCTTAACTATACTTGTAGGACAAGTAGCACAACTTAGCTAAACAACCAAAGCAGTCAACTTACAACTCTTTGATGGAGAAGCTAAAGAAGTTACCACATTTATATCAGCCATTGAAGCTAATTACAATGCCAATAGCTGGAATGACAATCGAGTACCAGATGATAGACTTACCAACAATGTTAATTATATACCTGAACAAGTGTATGCCAAGTTGTATACACAGGTCAATAAAATTGCTGGATTTCTCAGAAAATTGGCAGCAATCTGGTAGCAAAATTTGCCTAGAAAACCTTTGACCTGGTAAGATACAACTTTGGTAGCAGCTCAAGTAGCTGGTGTGGCCCAACTAGGATATCCAAATATTCCTGTCTAACAAGGCCTTAGATCTTTACTGATTGATAAATTCTGCAGTAGTGCATATATTGCCGAAGTAAAGAAATGACTGGCTACAGCAAAATTCAACACTGAAGGAAGCAAAACCTTTAAAGCCTTCACTACAGAAATGGATGCCAATCTCATTATCATGATAATCATATCACTTGTAGTGCATGAGCCAACACCTTATTCAAGACTCTTCCACAGTAGCTGGAAACTCGCATTAAGGAGAGAGAGAGCCCATATGCTCATGAACAATAGTGTTTTAGCATAGTCATCAAATCAGCACATACAATTCTATCAGCACAACAAACTCGAACAGAAAACAAAAATCATAACTCTGGCTTAAGCAGCAAACTAACAACCGATACTTACCATCAAGGAGGATTTAACCTCCAAGGAGGATTCAGAGAAGGATGAGGAAACTATAACAATAACTTGATATAGCGAAACAATTTCAAGAAAGATGAAAATAAGGATGACTGGAAGAAAACAAAGACTTGCTTCAATTGTGGAAGATATGAACATATCACACCTGAATATAGAAGTACTCATACCATTTCTGGAGAAAAGATCACAAAGAAAGAAGAAATCAAAGGTGCAAGTAAAAGCATGATAGCCAAAGAAGGAACAGACCCAAGGGATATTAGCCAACTGTATGTAATTGAAGAAAAATACAGCTAAGGATACTGCAAGTTGAATGAACAAAAACAAATCACCCTCATCAATTAGAACATAGTGCAAATAAGATGCCCATTCTGCAATCAACATATCTATTATACAGAACACATGTGCAACTGTTTAACAACTCACCTCATACCAGATGAAACCAAAGTAGAAGACTTCCTCATCATCAAAAAGAAAGATTGAAGGATAAAACTACAACTAAGACACCAACAAATGCCACCAATAAATAATAAACCTTACTATAGCAAAAACCCACATCTATAGGCCAACAACACTGGAGAAATTTATGACATTTTCTAAAGAAGCTATCAATATGTTAGCAAAGGAAAGTTCTAGAGAGACAAAAAAAGATACGAGCAAGGAGTATATTGGGATGAAATCTATCTGCAAGATCTTTGGACTGTCCATGACTTATCTACTATTGACAGTAAAGGATGTGACTCAGCCTACAATGGTACTTGGCAAGAATTGGCCGATATTGAAGAAGGAAGATAGGAAGATGAAGATGAAGAATTGGAAGAATTATCAAAAGATGAATGACTATACATGATATAAGAAACCAATAACAAAATCAACTTCCTAGTCAAAAAGAAGCACCTAGATGCTATAGTATCTATTAAGGGAACAGCAAACTCTGTAGGATATGACATCTATGCAAATGAAGATGCACTAATCCCACCAGGATTGATTTTCCTGATCAAGACAGGAATTGCCTTAAAACCACCAACTGGAACTTATACACAAATCCTAGATAAAAGTAGTAAAATCAAAGAAGAAATCTCAATCAAAGCAGAAGTCATTGACACAGACTATACTAGCAAAATTATACTCGCAGTTCACAACTTATCAACTTGCTACAAATACTGAGTTACCAAAGGAGCTAAGCTAGTATAATTCATATTTATTAAGCTGGACAACTCAGTAATAGCTAAAGTCATAGAACAACTTCTGAAAACTGAATGTGCTACAGAAGGATTCAGATTGACAGACAAAAAGAAACCTATACTTACTAAAGATGAATATTGGTACCTGAAAATGGTACAAGGAATAGTACTATATGGATACTGTCCTCATAGAAATAGAACTTATTATGCAGATGATACTTAGAAATACTGGAGTTGTATTGAAGAAAGCAAGAAACCACAAATCCAACAATTAGCAAAGGAGGAAGAAGAAGCGAAACAAGCATGCAAGGCTATAAAACTACCAACTAGAGAAAAGAAAACAGACTGGTCCATTAAAGATACAATAGATATATGATCTATTAAAGAAACAAAAGTGGAAGATATAGAAGAAAAAGTAGAATACAGAACCTTATCATTACTCGGAAAGAAGATAGAACTTCTTTTCTACAAAGGAACAATGAAGAACAAAACAGTCAACATACTAATTGATAGTGGAGCAACATGCAATTTTATCAGCAAACAGCTAGCTGATCAACTCAAAGTAATCAAATCACCCTGCAAAGCAGCAATGATTGTAGAAGTCGCCGATGGAGGAACCTAACGAGTCACCCATACTGCCAAGAATCTTCCAATATCAATCGAATCATACCAGGATACACTGAACTTCGAAATTATAGATATGCCCAGATCAAGTATAGTATTCAGAAAAAGTTGGCTAGATCAGAAGAACTCTAACATCAATTGGCCAAGTGGAACTATGGAGTTTACTTATCAAAACAAGGACATCAAATTGGTCTCCAAATCAAGAAATAGCAAGATCTGACTCTACTCTACTAAAAAATTCTACCAATTCCTTAAAAAGGACAACATAGTTTACTGCTGCATTATTACTGAAAAGGACATCACTAAAATAACCACTGAAACTGATATAGACATTAATAACTTGGATATATCTCTATAACCACTTATCACTAAGTTCGTAGATCGATTCTCTATAAACTTACCAGAAGGACTACCACCAAAACGAAGTATTAATTACCGAATTAACTTAATACCAGGCACAGAACCACCATTTAAGAAAATTTATCAATTATCTAGACCAGAATTACAAGAACTCAAGAAGACTTTAGAAGAATTAATTGAATAAGGATCTATTCAACTGAGTACATCACCTTTTGGAACACCTATCATATTTGTTAAAAAGAAGAATAGAATCAGAATATGCATTAACTATTGACAACTCAATAATATAACTATCAAGAACTAATATACATTACTCAACATCATGGAATTATTTGACCGACTCAAAGGAGCAACCATATTCTCAGTAATCAACTTATGATCAAGATATTATCAGATCTGCATTGCCAAAGAAGATATTCCAAAAACAGCATTTAGAACTCAATATGGATATTATGAATGGAAAATCATGTCTTTTGGACTGACAAATACATCTGCAACATTTCAAGGGTTGATGAATGACATATTCAGACCACTACTCAATGAATTTGTAGTTATCTATATCAATGATATACTGATCTATAGTAAGACAAAAGAAGAACACTTATAACATCTCCGCCAAATACTAGAAATACTAAGGAAATATCAGCTATATACCAAACTTAGCAAATATAACTTTTTACAAAAAGAAGTTGCATATCTTAGAAATTGAATCAATGAACAAGGCATTTTAGTTGACCCTACAAAAATCGAGACAATTAAGAAATAGGAGAAACTAACAACAATTAAGGAAATACAATCCTTCCTAGGACTAGCAGGATACTACTGATAGTTTATCAAGAACTATGCAGGAATTGTAGCATGTCTATATAATCTGACAGTTACAGATACAAATGTTAACCAAGAATGGAATAAAAACTATGATATAGCCTTTGAAACTTTGAAAGAAAAGTTAACAACTGCACCTGTTCTAAGAAGCCCAGACTAGAACCTACAATTTATAGTAACTACCGATGTCTTAGAATATGTAATTGGAGCTGTACTCTTGCAAGAAGACCAACCTATCACCTATCATTCAAGAAAAATGTCATCTGCAGAAAGAAATTACCCTATTCACAAAAAGAAATTACTTGCAATAATCAATGCAACACAAGCCTAGAGATACTATCTGATAAGCAATAAATTCTTAATCTATACAGATCATAAATTACTCAAATATCTGAACAAATAGCCAACTCTCTCCACCCGACAAGTGTGATGAATAGATCACCTCAATAACTACCACTTCGAAATAATTTACAAACTTGGAAAACTTAATGTTATAGTAGATACATTATCCTGACAATAACAGAAGGATGAACAAATCAAAGCTATCATCGAAATTACAGACAACTAGATATAAGAAATTCAAGAAGGAGTTCAAGTAGACAAAGAAGTATAAAAAATCATAGAAGAACTCAATACCAAACTAGATACAATAAACAAATTCAAGATTCAAAACAACAATCTCTATTATGAAGATCGACTCTTCATACTGTTAAATCTTCATGTCAAGATTCTACAAGAACATCATGATATACCCTTAGCAGACTACTTCAGATTTAATAAAACTTACAAAGCACTTACTAGAAACTTTTACTGGCTGAAAATGTTTATAAGTACTAAGAGTTTCATAGCTTCTTGTGATACTTGTCAACATAATAAAATACTCAGACAATCATTTGCTAGACTATTACAACTACTACCTATACCTGCCAAAAAATGAGAACAAATCAGTATAGACTTTATCGTTCAACTGCCAAAAACAAGATCTAGAAAAGATGCAATAACCATTTTCGTCAATCAACTCAGCAAACAAACTCACTTTGTTATAAGTAAAATAACTGATACTATATCTGACATAGCAAAAATATTTTTCAATAATATTTTTTACCTACATGGACAACCATGAATTATTATCTGCGACTGAGACCTAAAGTTTACAAGCAACTTTTGGCAATTGCTATTCAAAACACTTGGAACAAAAATAGTACTCTCAACTGCATTTCACCCATAGACCGATGGATAAACAGAACATATGAACTAAACATTAGAACAAATGCTTAGAACTTATATCAACTATCGATAGAATGATTGGGATGAACACTTAACTGCTACTGAATTCACATATAATAATGCTTAGCAAAAGTTAACGAAACTATTGCTATTCTTCCTAAACTATAGCTATTACCTGCTGACACCAGCAACTCTGTTACTAGAAAAAGTTGAATCAATAGTATAAGCTGTTGATGACTTCACTATATGAATAACCAACCTGTTAACCAAGGCACAAGATGCAATTCATGAAGTACAATTACAACAGACAAAATATATAAATGAAAAAAGGTATAAAGAATTATTTGAGATAAATGAATTGGTCTTACTATCTTCAAGATATATTATATTGCAATAATTATCTAATCAACCTTCAAAGAAACTTCAGAATAAGTTTCTCGGACCATTTAAGATTATCACAAAAATATTAGCTATTGCTTACAAACTGAAGTTACCACCAACAATGAGGATCTACTCTATGTTTCATATATCATTACTGAAACATTACATACCAAATAATGATGATCTATTTCTAAACAGATAAGTCATACTACCTGCACCAATTTTGGTCAATAATATAGAAGAATTCGAAGTAGAAGAAATCTTAGATCAACAGATTACCAAATAAGGTAACAGATCAACACCACAATACCTAATCAAGTGGAAAGGATATCTCTTATATAATGCAATATAAGAACTGCTTAGCAATCTGACAAATGCAGATGAAGCACTTAAAAACTTTCACAAGTCCTTACAGAAATAGTGTGGATACTATTTTCTTAAAAGAGGAAGAGTTGTAAGAGTGATATATATAAAAAAGCATTGACAAACACTTGTAGAAATATAACAAACAACTATGCCTGCCATCAGCTACTAGAACCAGAGAACTCAAGAGCCTTATTCAACTCAACTGTAGCAAAGAAATACTGCTAGGCATTCAATACCACTTAGACTAAACTATGAACAGATCAAGAATATAGTAGAGAATACAATTATTAACTAACACAATGAGCTACTATAACTATATACTAGAGTAACCTAAGAGGATACTATTGATATAGTGGAATTTGCAAAAAGAAATATCAGCATCTACTAATTCAACAATGTTGCTAGACAATTTAGAAGTTACTATCAAATGGGATATGCTTTACAGTTATGTAAGATAAGAGAACTATCAAGAAACAACAGAACAAGAATCTGCCAAAATTCTGAGATTAAACTGCTAGGAAAGGCATATAGCTAGAAGAACCTTCAAGGTATTTCAATATTGGCCTTCTGCATTGAAACACCTTGGTAGCCTAAGCTCGCATCAATGGGAACACTTATGAAATGAAGAAGAAGAAACTTTGTTACTCCATCTCTTGAAAAATTACCCAATGGATAACAACCATCTGGAAGAAGAAACCAATACTTCCTTATCAGGATCAGATACAGAAGAAGATGTAGGTACTGCCAACATCGTAGGTACCACTGATATCATAGGCACTACCAACATCATAGGTACTGCTGATATCATAGGCACTGCTGATATTGTAGATACCATCAACATCATAGGCACTGCTGACATCTACAATATAGATTTCATTAACACATTATTTGACTTCTAAATTAGTAACCAATATTCCAAGTAGTAACCTGAGCAGCTATCCATATAGTACCTTGAGAATTTTATATAAATATCCCTCAATTCTTTATTCAATAAACTTCAGTTCAATAGCAGTGCACACTCAAGATCCTTTGAGAGCTAAAGATCTTACCCCCTTCTATACATAACTAGAGTACTAATAAGACTATAAGTCTGAAAATTGTAATTAATAATCTAACAAAGAAACAAAGTACTTTTGATACCTTAGAAACCTTGCAATGTACTTAGAGATTCCTAAGTCTAATGCAGATTAATATCATCAGATGCTTCCTCATAGGTGGTTTAGAAGAAACCCCCTTACAGCCTAGGAGAGGAAACTTAGCTGAAAGACCTACTAATTCTTCAAATATTAACTATTAGTACTTCTTCATCTAGGGAGACTCAGTTCTCATCAATGGAAGAAACTTACTTTAGAACAATGCTTGAACATTTTAGATACTCTTTTGGAGGATTTTAACCTAGAGCTACCAGTTCAAGAATAAACTAAAGGATCTAAAAGTCTCTGAAGCTTAAATAAGGAAGATCTCTTAATCCTCTAAGGATAATAAAGATAATCTTGGTAAAGAATTCAGGAGTAATGA
>RBNK01002625.1:0-10447 GCA_003990785.1 Endogone sp. FLAS-F59071 | reverse complement strand
TGAAATGGAATATTCACAACATTCTAAAACAAAAAAATACAGCCGTTTTCGGTGAGGCCTCTGGAAACCCTTGAAGAGGCAAGTTACAAAAGTTCATTATTCAATGGTTTGATCCCCATAATAGTTCCGCCATGACATACATTCTAAAAGGCCTCACTTGTTATTGTAACGCATCGAAAATGTCGACAACTATCTTTTGGATATTATTCGACGTATTTGCCACTACACCCGTTAAACCCACCACTTCTTCCAATGTGTCTGTTAATCCTTCTATCAATCGAGTAGTCCATAGAGCTTCAAGCTGAGTCAGTCGTTGAGCTTCAAGTTTCTGGCAACTCTGTCTTCTGTGGCCTGCTGCTGCATCGCGGTTGTTGTTACGCTTCATCGCAAGCTGAGTCTAAGTCTGATATGCGGGATTCCTGTCTTTCAAAAGGGTTGCAGCGACTAGCATCCGTGCTCGTGACTGTTTTGTTCGTGAACTATTTTAATGTTTTCCTGATGCGCCGCCTTCCTTAAAATATTCGGTTTGCAATACCGTTCAGTCGTAGAACTGTTTTTTTTTTTTTTTTTTTTTTTGACAAACTTGCCAGAACAGCATTGCAAACAGTGCAAACTACCCTGAGAATTGCGCTAGAACAGTATTGCAAAAGGATGAACTACCTCAGAACAGACTATGAGCAACGAAATCTTGTCACAGACTACGAACTGAAAATATTTTCCTGATGAGGAAAGGAAATCTAGAGACTCAAAATAGTCTGAAAATAGCTCAGCACTGCGCTGCGCTCCGGGAGAATCTCCATCACGTTAGCTCTGAATTATACATATCTATCTAATTATATCAAACTCAAGATCTTTCATGCCTCTACAGCGTATTTTTGGGGGTACTTTTTGTTGTAGTCAAGATCCTCGATTTGCTTTTAGGCGGAGCCTCAAAGATGGGAAAAAAAAAAAAAAAAAAAAAAAAGCTGCTGACTTATCTTGGACGTGATCAAACTAACAATAAAGTATATAAGTTATTTATTTTTCAAGCTAAACATACACGAAGGGAGACCAACGTGCAAACCATGTTTGGTATGGGCACAGCCATAATCAGATTTATTTTTGCATCTGTAATCATCAGATTGCATCATCGTCGGCTCGGAATTGGAAATACCGAAACAGAACGGGGAGACAAGATTTTATGGAACGCCTCAAAGAAGTTGATAATTTTATTTTTATTTTTATTTATTTATTGTATATTGATGGATGACTGCAATCTCACATAGCCGCACCACTGAGCATCCAGGCAGAGATACTGGGCATGGGCTTGTACTATGGAAATTAATGAGGGTCAAAGGAATTGCATTCATTTAGAAATTTATCTACCTTGTGTGGTTCAATTCCTGATATTTCGGGTAGAATTGATCGACATCAAAACCAGGATACACCGATTCCCGCTCCTTTTTGACAGACCAACCCAGGGACCTCCGAAGTGTGCGAACGCATGGAGGCAGACGATTGGTGGAAAAGTGATGCGAGACAGGGACAAAGATCAGGGGCTAGGAACCGATTGACACGCGGGCGGCGCAGTGTTTATTTGCGTGGTGGCAAGAGAGAAGACGGGGGACGGTGGGAGGTTTTGACGAGAGAGAGGGGATAGGACCGAATGCCCGATAGGCGGGCTTGACTCTGGTATTTTGGACGTTCCAAATATAGCACAGTTACTGGTTACACGGAGTCAGAATTCCCATTGGCTGCTAAAAAATCTGAGCTGATTATATTAACCCAGACTCAGGCGCGTCTTTCCCCGCCATCATCCTACTCTTTCTTTCCCTCTTCACCCTCGCATTTTCTCTTCACTCTAAAAAAACATGGGCATCGTCAAGAACATTTGCTGCGTTGGTGCTGGCTACGTTGGTATGTTGTCAACCCTGTGCCCCCCCCCCCTCCTGATCTATTCCTCCCGGAGGCCTTTCTCACTGAATCCGTAAACTCCTTAGGTGGCCCTACCTGTGCTGTCATTGCCTACAAGTGCCCTGATATCAAGGTCACAATCGTCGACCTGAGCCAGAGCCGTATCGATGCCTGGAATTCTGAATCTCTGCCCATCTACGAGCCGGGTCTTGACGAGGTCGTGTTCTCCTGCCGTGGCAAGAATCTCTTCTTCAGCACTGACGTCGAGAGCGCTATCAACGAAGCCGATCTTATCTTTGTGTCCGTGAATACCCCCACCAAGAAGAGTGGTGTTGGTGCCGGCATGGCTGCTGACTTGGCGTGAGTATATATTGTATGGGCTTGGAGAGCGAAACCATGTGACGAGTTTGGAAGATTGGATCGTGACAAGTTTATTGAGAGTAGGGAAGTTGGGCCTAAAACTTTTGGTGTACTATCCCATGACGATTCCCAGATATGTCGAGTCCGCGACCCGCAAGATTGCCGAGGTGGCCAGGAGCTCCAAGATCGTCGTCGAAAAGTCTACTGTGCCCTGTCGCACCGCCGAGAGCATGCGCACCATTCTTGATGCCAACTCTCGTGAAAATCTCCGCTTCGATCTCCTCTCCAACCCCGAGTTCCTTGCCGAGGGTACCGCTATCAAGGATCTGTTGGCCCCTGACCGTGTCCTGATCGGCGCCCTGCAGACTCCTGAGGGCATAAAGGCCCAAAAGGCGCTTGCGGAGGTGTATACCCACTGGATCCCCGCTGACCGCGTCATCACCACGAATCTATGGTCTTCTGAACTTTCTAAGCTGGTAAGCTTTATAACCGTCCATGTTTGAGGGTAATATGTCATTTTTATAGTATTCTAAGAATGCCCGCTAACATTCTATCATGAAACCTATATAAAATCAGGCCGCCAACGCCCTTCTTGCCCAACGTATCTCTTCCATTAACGCCCTGTCCGCCATCTGCGAGGCCACCGGTGCCGATGTTGACGAGGTTGCCTACGCTGTTGGTCGCGACTCTCGCATCGGTCCCAAGTTCCTTAAGGCCTCTGTCGGCTTCGGCGGGTCCTGCTTCCAAAAAGACATTCTCAATCTGGCTTACCTGGCTGAGTCCCTCAACCTGCCCGAGGTCGCAGCCTATTGGCACCAGGTCGTCATTATGAACGAGTATCAGAAGAGCCGCTTCGTCAAGCGCATCATCCAGACCCTGTTTAACACGATCACGAACAAGAAAATTGCCGTGCTTGGCTTCGCGTTCAAGAAGGACACTGGTGACACCCGCGAGTCGGCCGCCATCACTTTGATCAAAGTATGTTATATATGTCACGTGATCGATCAGTATTTAGCTCAGCCAATCACAAGGTTTACCATGTTTCTGCCCTTGACAGGACTTCATCGCAGAGCGCGCCCAAGTCCGCCTTTACGATCCCAAGGTAGAGGAGGCACAAATCTGGCAGGACCTAGGCGAAGTCAGTGGCCTCGAGGCCGCCCAGAGGCACGTCAAACTCTTCCCTGACGCGTACTCGGCGGCTGAGGGTGCGGACGCCGTTGTGATCGTGACCGAATGGGACGAGTTCAAGATTCTCGATTACCAGCGGATTTACGATACGATGAAGAAGCCCGCCTGTATCTTTGACGGTCGCCTGATTCTCGACGCTGCCAAGCTGAGGCAGATCGGATTCAAGGTCGACGTCATCGGCAAGAACGAGCTCGCCGGCACTGCCTAGAGGTCCTTCTTTTGGTTTATCTTTTCAACGGGTTTGGTGAGGACGGTTTGGTTTGTAATATATTTTGTGTGATGATGGGTTGCAATGGAACACTAAACAAACAAAAATTTAAACACACAACGGAACGAGTAAAGGAGGGTGGTCCACCTGTCGAAAACTCATGTCTCTTTTTGGAAACTACGATAGTTTTGTAGAGTTCCTTTTTCTTTCTGCCTGCATTTCTCCATTTTATCCCCCCATTTCACACAACTTCCGTGTAGTTTTGTTTCTATTTCTTCGCATGTAGAGTTGGAGTGGTTCTAACGATGCTCACAACTTTGTGGTACTGTAAATGAATGAACAAATATACACAGGATAGAACAAGTCTATTGAATACCATGGCGAGGTAGGGATCGAAAGGGAATGATAGAGACTATTTAATGCATCGTCCGAGGACGGTGTCCTTTCCATAATGTGTTGATAGGCAGAACATTAGGTCACCAAAGAGTAGTGTTTCTTAGCGTTAGGATGCGAATTCAACTCCAAAAACACGATATCAACTAGAGCTTGAAGCAAGCGAAAAGAATAGCTCCTCTGCTATTTCGTTCACTTTGTCTTCCCCTTCCAAGTTTGCTTACAAGTCCAACCCGAGAGCATAATAAACGACCTGATAGCAAATCCATTAAACATTCGAAATCCACCGATTCATATTTTTTATTTATTTTTAATCGAGATCATCGTCCAAAGTATGTAGAACGTCTGTTCCATTTTCGAGCGGAAAGCCATAATTGACACTGCTAAGCATATTTTCACCGGAGAGGAAGGGCCAGAGCGGGAGTGATCGCTGCGACATATCCACCCCGCCAGCACCGATGGGTGGATCCCAGAAAATCTCACTCGTAGGAATCTGAACTTGGAATGCCGGTAGACCCATTGCATTACACCCCGTTGGAGTGTTTTGGGAGCCCATTTGAAGTGTACCGAAGTCCCACTATAAAGTTTGGAAATACATTGTGAGCCTCAGAATTATATTGCAATCGATTAATTCGTTAGCTTCACCTCAGTATATAAGAAGGGTGGCATAGGAGATCTAAGTGGTACAGGAGATCTGAGTAGCATGGGGGATCTGAGCAGCATGGGGGATCTGAGCAATAAAGGATCTGAACAGCATGGGGGATCTGAGCAGCATGGGGGATCTGAGTGCCATGGAGAATCTGAGCAGTATGGGAGATTTTAGCAGTGGTGCTACTCCTGCCACTGGAGCAGGAGCTCCTGGCGGCGGCGGCGGCGGTGCTCCATGTGGCCACCAGAGCCTTGCCTAATATTCAAAAAAGAAAAAATGCATTTAGAATATCTTTAAGATATATATGCCATTTCTTGTTTCCCTCTTATCATGAATCTTTACGCCAAAAACGCGTACATATGGGTCTTGAAGCCATTGCTTGCATTTAGCGGTAGATTGATGCAGGGCAAACTCGCATATTACTCTTACGTATGGAGTTGAAGTCGATATTCCGGGAGTAGGCGGTCCAGGGTAAGGGTAGACGGGAGGTTGGACGAAAGCTTCGGGAAATATCAGGTACAATCTTCCACCTCCAGGTCGGTGTGTTACTAAGGGAAACATATGGATGGTTAAAAATGATATTCAAACCAAGAATTAAGTGAATTACAGAGTTCTCTTACAAGATTGCCCTTCAACTTCAATGGGATGATCCAACCCACGGTTGTAACAATCGACTCGTGTTCAAACGTCACCGTTAGGCGAAAGGTCGACCTTGTATCCGGGGGCTTCTTGGCGAGTAACAAAGGTGTTATATAGCGCTTCGCGGAAGTCTTTTCGCCAATTAACAAAGGATATGTTTCAGCACTGGAAGATCTTTGTTGTGCCACATGGCAAGCAAACTTCATACACTTGACCTCAGATCTCAGACAAAGGACAAAGGAACCCTTTTATAGGGGTAGCCGGGTCTGGGCTATAATAAAGCGCAATGGGTATAATTATTTTGAATCGACAATGTGATGATACAAATGAGCAAGGTCAAGAGCCTCTTTGCCTTAAAGGTAAACAAAAAATCTAGACATATTACACCCAACTACAGAGATGAACTTCTCCTTTATTTTAAGAGCCTATGGATGCATTACACCCAGACACATTACACCACCCCGAAGCTGACCATTTTTGCAGGTTTCGGTGACAGCAATGAATTCATAAATGTGCAGAGCAGCCAGGACTGAAGCTATGGCTATATGTGTCAATTTTACCTCCTCCCCTGATATAGATGTCAAGTATCAAAGAAAAGGATAACGAGAAGCAAACAGTGATTATACCATAAAAACGTCACAAATTTCTGCTACTCCCCGCGGGATTTGGTCTAAAACTCAGCTTGGTTCCGACAATAAATAGAAAAATGGGAAAATAGCAAAAAATATACTACGCTTGCGCATATCCTGTCACGAATCCGATTACAAAATTAACACCTCCGTTACTCATTCCGCCAGTTTCAACTTTGGAATTGTAAACGTACTCTTGATAACGCTCATCTGATCGGTAGTTGACGCATTCGCCGTTATGGTTTTTACTGGCGCTGGTGTGGGTGGCAGTATCCTGAACTGCGAAAGATCCTAAATTAGTCATTACGCAAAAGTCGCCATTAGCAAATAACATAGGTAATATTCATTCCAGCTTTTCTAAAGAAAACCTCAAATTATTCTAGCCATCCTATAGTTGCACCTACCGTAGTATTGTCAATGTCGTACACTACCCTCGGCTTCCCGCCCAACTTCCGCTTCTTTTTCTTCATTCCCTCCATCCCGCCCTCCACTTCTGATGATACAGGCGACAATGGCGACTGGCCTTGCTTAGCTTTGCCTTTTTTCTGCGCCATCTTAACCTTTACCCCCCTCACTTCCGGCACCGTGTTCTCGTCTTGCACCTCGGTCCGAGCCTTCGCCGCAGGCTTTCCCAGCTTTTTATTCTGCTTTGTCGCTGGTAGTTCTTGGGTGGTGGTGACAATTGCCAAAGAGTGGGATGAGAGGCTAGCCGCACCATGCGCCTCGTTCAAGTCGTTCATCGAATCGGACTTGCGTTTCTTGCTCTTCTTTTGCGGCTGATCTGATGTCTCCAAGGATGTTATCGAGTCGGTTGTTATGGCTGTTAAAACCTTCACAGATTTGGCCTTTTTTACTGCCTGATCCTCCGTCCGTTCGTCAGACCCGACTTTGACCGAGTTTGGTTTCAAGGTAATCGTAACTTGATCTGCATCGTCCGCCTCATCATTTTCGGCGTTCTCGTTGTAACTCATCACCTTCATCGTCACAGAACGCTTTTTCTTAGATGCCACAGGCACAACAGTTTCGTCCTTCTGCGACGATTCCTTTTTGTCCTTATTTTCTTTCATAGCCACCTTCACCGCTGCCTTCATCTCGTTCTCGCTATCATCCTCTACAGCAGGCTCCTTGACTTCCTTTTTACCTTTCGCCTTTCCTAGTTTTCCAGCACCACCCTTAACTTCTTCCGAGGCCAATTTTCCTTGCGTCGCAATCGTCCGGACATGCAAATTGATAGTGCGCTGCAGTTCTTCCCGCTCAGCAGTCCAGCGGCCACGCTCCTCGGCGGACTCGAGCTGTGTCCTGGATGCGAATTCGACAGCCTCTTTGAGCTTTTCCTATCGCATTTATGTAGGACGAGGGCGTACAATGGAGAGGTGTGAGCAATAGGTATGTGAGATATTAAATCATAATAACGCTCGTGTCATGATACATACTTTTAGTTTTATGATCTTGGCTTCCAACCGTTCCTTTTCGCTCTCCCACGCACTTTCGGCCTTGATTGATTTAGTGTTACATTCGGATGCGAGGTCGTTCTGCAAATATAGTGCGGAATATTGAAGGATGAAGCTCAATCCCATGTCGTTATAATTTTGCCATTTCGTACACCAGTCATAAGAGACAAACCTCCAGTCTCTCGATCTTGATTTCCAATTTCCTCCGTTCAGCCTCCCACGTTTTCTGCACGGACGACATTGAGTCCAAGAATTTGTCGTCTTTCGATTTGAGCGCCTCCTAAAAACACCGAAAGGTGTGGAGTTAGGCCAAATCCTTTATATACAATAGTATTGTCTCAAAAACATTTCAACAGAGCCCCCAAGACATTCTTATAAATATTACCTCTAACTTTTTCACCTTCTCTTCCCATTTCACGTTTTCCACAGATGTAGACTGAGCAAACTTGATTTTAACATTTGCGAGCGCTTCCTGCGTACGAGGAAAAAAAAAAACACCCATTTCCTCAATCTCTTAAAATAACTAATGAATCATCTCCATGACATGACCATTATCGCCGTCAAAATTTGATGATTTTTCCATACCTCCAGTTTCCGAATTTTAGTTTCCAATATCTCCCGCTCGTTGTCCCATACCCTCTGTCTTTCCTGCAGATCATTGGATGATACCTCGTCGCGCTTAACCTTGTCCGCTTTGGTTGACGTCTGTGGTTTACATCGTCAACATATAATAGAATGTCAGCTTAACATCAAAATGAGCAGTTTCTAAACAGGCGACGCCTAGTTACCCACCTTTAGGTGCTCAAGTTCCTCTTTCACTTTCCTTGTCTCTCCCTTTTCCTTCTCGATCTCCCTACCTACGCTCTCGAGCTTGTCTTGCTCAGCCTGAAGCGACGCCTGCAGCCCCCGCGAGGTCGCCAAAGCATTTTCATGCTCCTTTTCCAGAGTTTGCTTTAATTCCTCGGCCACAGCCAGTTCGGACTGCGTTAGAATAAAAATGACAGTGAATCATATAGTTCTAGATACCATTGTACAAAACGAGCATTCTGTTTTGACTCACTTCTATTTCCTTTAACTCCTCCTTGTACTTCTTGACCTGCTGCCGCGCAGTGTCGCGCTCGTCCTCATAAACCGCTGATTGAGTAACCGGGTATGATTTAATACCAACCCGGAACCTGAAAATTTTAGCTATTTAGCAACCTCAAATATCAACCGAGCAATTACTCACACAGCCGTATCTCCAACTGCCGGATCTGCTCACGCAACTCAACCATCTGCGTCGTCTGCACGCTCATGTCGTGCTTTGCGCTTGTTTCAAGAAGACGGACAGAATTTTTGAGCTACAAGCATTTCAAAAAAAAAAAAAAAAAAAAAAAAAAAAAAAAAAAAAAAGCGTAAATTAGCAAAATGGTATTGCCTCAACAGAAAAATATGCACATAACTCTCGTCCAAAAACAATCGATCAAACAAAAAAAGGCTTGCTAAATAAAACACATACTATATCCACTTCCTTCCTTGCTACGTCTCTCTGACTCTGTAATTCCTCAACCTCTGCCCTCAATCTCTGCGCCTCTTCATCCTTAGACCCACACGCTTGCAAAAAGTTTGCTTCGCGATCTTGCATTGCCTTATTTAGCACCTCCATATCGTTCTGAATTGTTTGAGGAGGAAACAAATAAGCACGGCATAGATCTTGGAACGCAATCAAGTCAACAATGTCAGTAGTAAGGTAAAAAACGCCAACAAAATCATTACCTGCAACGAGTAATACTCCTTCCGGTAATGTTCGTACTTTCCCTGAAAGAATGACACCCGGCGATCAACTGAATTACGGGTCTCACGACATTTGATGCGACGTAGACACTCGCCGAATTCGAGCGCGTCCGCAAGCTCTGCGGCAGATATTGTGGGGTTGATCTGGAGCCGAGCGCAAGAGCGCAAGAGTCAAATTTTTAGCATCGTCCTTCGTACATCGTAAATTAGTTAATAACACAAGACAATTATATGCCACTAAAATGTACACGCGCGGGAAACTGACCTCGGTATTTAAGAAGAACGCAGCTTTTCCCGTGCCGCCGAGATACTCTGGACATAATTAACTTCATTAGTTGGTAATTCATAATGTTTGAAATCCCAAACAGGCGAAGATGTAATAACACCTCACCTGATACTACTGAAGTCAACACCGCCCTATCATACGGTAGAGCTCCCGTATATGTGCCTTGCGATATCAGTTTGACAATCTCGCCTGAGTGAAATTGAGGCCAAGTGTTAGTGGAAATTTTAACTTGGAGAGTCGATCGGGAAGTCAAAGAAAAAAGAGGCTTACGGAGCGCCGCAAACGATTTCGCGAGCACAGATGTCGATACGGCCGGATTGACATGAAGATTCATGCTCTTACCGAATTTGGGGTAGCCAAGGTCGACCTTCATATTGGGAATTGAATGTAATATTTCTCAAAATCAACAACGAAAAGATAACCATGCCCAAAACCAAAACCTCACTACGTACCATCAACAAATTACCCACGAATGGCTTATCTCCCGTCTTCTCTAGACGGACCGTCAGTGCGAAGGGCAGTGAGCACCCTACTTCTACCTTGCTCGTAATGACGTTAATCGAGTCGACTTGCTCTAGGATAGCTTCGAGTCCTTCCCGAATCAACATCGTGCCTAAACAAAGCCAGCAGTCAATAAATTAAGTGAGAGGCGTTGCTCGGAGGATATAAGTTTGTGAACTGAATTCAAACAGGGCTCACGGAGAATGTAATGACATCTTACCTTCCAGATCACGATCATTCAAAAGATTTATACATCTCTGATCGGTGACACCAAGAAAACTAACGATTACGGATTTTTATAGATCTATAAGATATATATTGTCACAATCGAAGCACAAGCACGATACTGTCGATACCGTACGAAAACTTACGCATAAGAGATTGTTAAGTTGTCATGCTGTGTGGCTGTTAGCTGACGATCGAGATATCGCAACATGGCAACAAATAACGCTATACTTAAGTTTTCGTACGGTATCG
>RBNK01002624.1:0-10447 GCA_003990785.1 Endogone sp. FLAS-F59071 | reverse complement strand
AAAAAAAAAAAAAAAAAAAAAGGAATATTCGAGAATTCGGTGGAACGACCTAGCAATAGTCAGAATTCGCAATGGCCGTCATGTTCTCACAATGGCACGGTTCGGTTTGGTTCGGTTTCGGTTTGAACCGTCACCAAACCGTCATCACGGTTTGGTTTCGGTTTGAAACCGTCATGACGGTTCAGTTTCGGTTCGGTTTCGGTTCGTGACATCATTTTGATGACATCATCAATTTTGCCCTCTGGTCTGTTCCACCCGAGCTGATACAAAATTATACTACTCTAAAATTTATATAATTTTAAGCATTTATTTATTTATCATTATTTTTTAAAATTTTATATTCATAATACTATATCTTATTATTATATATATTTTTTAGCTTATAAAAATGTTTCTTTTATAAGTAAAAAATATATTACTTAGAGGTATATATTAATGACTTTTTTTATAATAAAATACAATATAACTTTTACTATAATTGACTTTTCTAGTTTATACTATATAAGTATATATTATAATTTTAGTATATTTTATATAACTAAAAACATAATATAATAAATATACTAATAATCAGTCATTCTATATATATTGAGAATACTTAGAATAATAGATATAATATATCTATTTATATATCCTTACTAACAGCTATATATACTGCAACTATTCAGGCTTTACTATACCTGATATTGAGATATTTTAAGACTCTATACAAACTGATTTATTTAGATAGAAATAGAAAAATAGTTAAGTATCATTATCTGTACAAGCTGTTAATCATTTTTATTTATCATTCCAGTAAAGGTTAGGTTACTGAGGTAATCTAAATATTTATTATAAAGTTTAGTATCCATTGGGTAGATATATCTTGTTTGGTTTGAAGTATCAGTCTTGGATAAATTAGGGTAGGCATGAGAGGATCCACATTCTGATAATTTTATTTTTTTCTATATTATATTATAAAATCATATTTTTATAGTATAGCCAACTATTATACATACATTTCTGTTAGGTTCAGTTTGTTCTATAACTATTTGAGAGCTGAGTGGTCTGTTATCAAAGTAAACTACTTTCCAATCAGGAAGTGATGGAAGTGTTATACAGCTCAAACAACTGCTATATATTCTAACTGGGTGGCTCTGTAGAAAGGTTCTGCTCCATAAGTGACTTATCCTATATAAGTAATCACATGCTCTCTGTCTTTATCATCTTGTACCAAAATTACTCCAAGTTTAAATGATAATACATTTATATATAACTTGAATACTTTTGTAAAATCTAGCCTTGCTATTACTAGTGTATGGGTAAGGGCTTCCTTAATTAGGTTAAAGGCTGTTTGTATAGCTAGTATTTATTTCTATACTCTTCCTTTTTTTTACAATATATACAAGGGTACAGCAATTTTGAAATATCTAGAGATAAACCTTTTATAGAACTGGACCAGTTCTAAAAATCCTTATAGAGTCATCTTATCTTATAGAATCGAAAAGGCTTTGATGATTTTAGTCTTTTTCAGATCTGGGCAGATTTCTCTTCTATCAATTATAAATCCAAAATACTTGATCTTCTTTTATCCAAAGTGACATTTCATTGATTTAATCCTTAGTCTATATTTTCTAAGTTATTTAAATACTTTCTTCAGGGTCACTATATGTTTTGCAAAGGTTTCTATATAGATATTAATATCATTAATATACACAATCACTCTATATATGATCAGATCATAGAAGATCTCATTTATTATAACTTGAAATATAGCAAGTGTATTGCAAAGTCCAAATAACATTCTTGTGAATTTATACTATCCAAATAGCATCACAAATGCTGATCTTTCTTACACTTTGGGTATCATTCTAATCTGATTATATCTTGCCCACAGGTTGAGGGTTGAGTAGACTTGTACTTTCTTCAATATATTCTATAAGTCTTCTAAGTGCAGAATTAGGTATATATACTTCTTAGTAACAGTGTTCTGTTTGTAGTAGTCAATAACTATTCTCTATCTATCCTTCTTTAATACTATACTAATAGATAATGCCCAGGAGCTCTTTGATTATATAATTACTCCTAACTTTAATAGTTCCTAGATATGCTTGCATATAAAGTTGTGGTAGTTAGCTAGCAATCTATAAAGTGCTTGCTTAATTGGTTTAGTATCTTTTGTGTTGATATGGTGAGTAAAAAAGGCTTAGTCTAAAAGATTCTTAAAGCTGATTATGATAATATTCTTATATTTTATTAGTAGATCCTACAACTGTTTCATCTAATTTGGTAGCAAATTTTTATTAAGAGAGTAAACATACTTCTTAGTGTTTTCCTAGTCATCTAATCTCTCTATTATTACATTAGCTTATCTAGTAGATCTAAAATTTTTCTTTTTATGTTTTGTTTCTTCTAATTCTTTCACTTCTTTCAATAGCTGCTATTCATATCTAATAATCACCATTTAGATGATTTGGTCTTATTGATATATTATAAATCAGCTGTAGTTGTAGTTAACTAATCTAACTTTAATTTCTCCTCTATAGTCTTGATCTATTAATCTGGGAAAGACTCTTATTTCTAAGTTGTGGTAGAGTCTACTTCTTACTTATACTTGTATATATTGTTCTTATAGTAGGGCAATTGCAATTCCAGTCTTTACAAAGGCTAATAATTTTAGTTTCAAGATGTAGTTTTCATCTGCATATAGATTATAGCCTATAGCTTTTTTAGTTTTTCTTCTTAATATTATAATAGACTAAAATATTCTAATAGAAAATATTTACTGTAGTATATCTTAGAGGTCTTAGTGGATTATACAGTAGTAGCTTTAAAGATAGTGGTAACTAATAGGAAAGTATATTAAATAGTGAATATAATAAGCTTTGTTGCAAATAATAAACTTCTCTTATTTTGAGTCTCTTGACTCTTTCTCTAACTATTGCTTAGTCCCAGACTAAGGCTTCTTTTGCAAAGTCTATTTAGACTTTGCAGAATTATCTCTCAAGTTATCTATAAGAAGCTTTTTTAGCTTATTGCAGTCTGAATTTTATTGATAATTGTGAGAGAGGTATTTATACAAATTGAAGGAAGTGCTATATGGATGGTTGCTCAAAACTTCTAGTATAAATTGATTAGCTAAGGTAAATTAAAATACTATATCAGGTTATAATATAATTAGGTAGTGAAATAATATATCAGATCAAAATACTATTTTAAGTTGTGATAGTATTAAGGTTTATAATAACACTAAGGGTTATAATAATACTAAGAGTTATAATATTACTACAGTTATATGACCATGATCAAAATTAGTGTTATTATCAAAATATTCTATCATAATATAATTGTAGTTTCTATTAATCTCTTGACTTAGGTTACTATTTTCTTCTCTTCAATAGTAAATACTTCTTTGAAGGTTAGAATATTAGGTTCCTTCCACTGCTTATGAGTTGTGTCTTGAGGTAGGTTCTGCTATAAGTTTTTTCTACTACTAATATTGCATATTGATATATTCATCAGGATAAATTACTTTTTCTAGAGTAATAATTTCTTCCTTTGAATCTGAGTTGCTAGAGTAGGTTTATTATTTTCATTATTATCTCAGAATAAGGCTCTAACTTTGGCAGATATCTGAGTAGTATAGACTTTATTATTCTATTTATTAGGTATTTTCTTATCTTTATTTTCTTCAGGTATAGTCTGTTCTTATTCTTGATCATAGTGTTCTCTCCAAGTTCTATAATAGTTGATATTATATAGCTTGTCTGGATATTTTACCTATATCAAGAAACTATTTTCAGTTCATAGTCTATGACTAGTATCTATGCTCGTAAGTTGTTTGTAGGCTGTTCACAGACTGTTCTAGCTAGTTTGTAGTTTGCAATATTGTTCTAGTGGAGTTCTAGGGTAGTTCACAGCTGTTCACAGCTATTTGCCAATAATAGTTTATAGTCTATAACTAGCATCCATATTTATGGCTATTTTGTTTGTAGCTCTTAGTAAAATAGTTCACAGCTCTTAGTAAAATAGTTTATAGATTAATTAACTATTTTTCTGATATAGTTTTTACATTCCCAAAGGTCATAAGGATTAACTTCACTTCAGTAGCATCTTTATAGGTAAATGTTGTGATTTCTCTAGAGGTGTTCCTTGCTAATATGTCTAATATTTATCCAGAAGCAATCCTAGACTTCTTCAGTATTATCTGCAAATGAGTAAGGGTTCCTTCCATTATATAGTCCTTAATTCATTAAAAGTAAGATCCTGTGACAAGTCTGTAACAGTCTTAGTTTCTTAATCTTTCTTTCAGATAATAAGTATATCTCCAAGATATTCTGATAGGGTATCAACTTTATATCACTATTGTGATGGAACATTTTGTGACGACATACAATCTGATCATGTGAAATCACAAGTCATGTGACTCTCAACAATGTTGAGACCTATAGCGTTGTTGAGACCTATAGCATTGTTGAGATCTGCAACCACACTATAACCTAAAATAGTATTTCGATCTGATATATTATTTCATTGCCCAATTACATTATAACCTGATATATCAGTTATTATATCTTAGCCAATCAATTTGTACCTTATATTTAGCTGAGCCAATCAGAAATTCAAGTAGTAACCTGGGTAGCTGCCCATATAGCACCTTGTAATTTCTTATAAATACCCTGCTCGCAATTATCAATAAAATTCGGACTGCAACAAGCTAGGGAAGCTTACAACAGACAACCCAAGGGATACTGAAGCCTTACTCAAGGAGTAAGCAATTGATATAGTTTTGAGATTCTAACAGATATACTTTATTCGATCGATCACACTAAATTCTTGCTAGTTAAACACCTACACTGACACCCTTCTTAAGACGCTACTGCATAACCTGCTAAGACCCCTAAAGCATATTTTCTGCATCTGCTCAATTCTGAGTATTTCGCCATTAATATATTTTAGTCCATCACAATTGGTGCCGACTGGCAGGAAATCAATTGACACCTCGACCGATTTGTTACCTATATTGCGTAACTGAACTTGCCGAAACCCGTAGTGGAAGACAAAAGCAAGAACGGCACTACCACCGCCACCGCCCGTATTACTACAACTACCTAGGAGAAGACTTCAAGAGGACGAAGAAACCATGGCAGACAGACTACCTACCTTTTACGGATATACTAAGGAATATGTTCAAGAATTCCTAGATGATTTGGAAAGCTACTTTGCAGCCAAAGGAACGGTCAGCACCCGATGGTTGCCTATCCTAGCCGCCCAACTCAGAGGACCTGCAAGAGAAGCATACTGGGTGGCTCTAATGGATGCAGCAGCCACTGGACTAGGAGGATTACTTCTCACAGCCACAGCAGCAGCTGGAAATAACCCTCCCGCCGCAACATTAGCCACTGCTCATTGGGACATTACAAGAGCTTGGTTAGAAGAGAAGTATTTCACCGAACAGAAACGAGAATCGATCAAAGAACAGCTATTCAACATAAAGATGTCAATCAATCAATGCCCAGAAGACTGGGTTAATACCATCGATCAGTATATACAACTCTGTGGAGAAACCAGCCCAGTTGTACGAGAAATGGTGTTCATGAACGGCTTACCTACAGATATCCAACGTCATATTAAGAGGTTTGGCCCTCGAAGTATGGAAGAGAAAGTCAGGATGGCACAGGCCTTTTGGGATACTGAAGCAGGACATTCAGCATCCCTATATGACAAGTTACCACAAGACTTACGCAGGAAATTCAACACTGGAATACCCATAGTTCAAATGGTATCTGCATCAGCCGAACCACCCGAGGAGGACACTATCAAACCAACAGTCATAGCAAAAATGGGAAAGACAACTCACGAGGATGAAATGGAGAAGATTACCAAGATGTTCTCAGAAATGACAGTACACATAGCCGATCTTGAAGCCAAGGTGATCCGACAGAATAGACAACTGAGAGGAACCTTCATCGCCGAAGAACGCAACAAGACCGAGATAAACTGCTTCCTCTGTGGAAGACGTGGTCACTTTGCTAAGGACTGCCGAACTAGAAGTTGGAAAGAAGGATGAGAGAAAGAGGAAGTGAAGAAGGCCGACCATGCCAACATAGTTCAAGAAATCGAAGAAGAAGATAAAGAATTTGGCGAAGAATACCTGGAGGCCTACCCTGTCGAAGCAGTTAGCCGCACTACCAATAGGAAGACTCCCTACCCAAGAAAGAAGCCGATCCAGGAACCTGAGGTTGTCATCGAGAAGCCTAAGAAACCTACGCAAAGACAACAGCTGAATGAAGACCAATGGGACAAAGCCTTCAAACAAATAATGCAACCTGGTGAGACAGTTACATTAACTACTGAAGATGAAGAAATGACGGATCAGGAAGAAAACAAGGACAAGAAGCCTAGGAGGGTTAGGGAATTTGAGTACGACCCATGGAAAGATATTGCTAGTCAGAAGGCAAACATTACCTTCAAACAACTCTTTCAGATTGCACCATCAATGAAGTAAAAGGTGAAGACACAGATTACCAAAACCAAACCAACCATCCGATTCAAGGAAGTTAACACTGCCGAAGAACAGGAGGAGCGAACCTATACCTCATCCGCCTATGCACAATGCAACATTGGAGGACTAGCATGCTCAGTCATTATTGACACTGGAGCAGGAGTCAGTATCATCGCCAAGCATTTCCTAGACCACCTGGGATGGGATATTGATGAACCTGTCACCTCTACTTTGGTCGTCGCAAGTGGAAAAAGCAGCATACCCCTAGGAGTACTCCGAGAAGTACCAGTTCAGTTTGGAACAGAAATAATCCCCGTCAGAATGGTGGTCACCGATACAATCCTATAATGCCGTCTTGGGCAACAGCTGGTTGAAGAAAGCTAAAGCAAGAATTGACCTAGATGCACAAAGACTAATCTTCGTTAACCATGGAAGAAAATTCAGTATACCTCTGGATATTCAGAAAGGAGTAGTACTGAAACTCACTCAGAGACTGGAAGATGAAAATGACACAGATGAAGAAATAACCTCTGGACAGGCGTACCTCAACTTGGTAGAAGAAGAAGAAGCAAACGTGGTGATCTATAGTGAATACCGCCACCTAATACCTCGGGAGAAGAACCAGTTGATTGAGTATAACATGAGAAACACTAAATGCCCATTCTGTGAGCAATGCATCTATTGCACTGAGATGATGTGCACTTGCAGTGATACAAAGTTGATACCTTACGAGGATATGTTGGAGATGCACCTGCCAATGGAGAAGAAAATCAAGAAACCAAGATTGCCACAGACCCGCCAAAGGACTCCACCCTCCATGAATCATGAACCGTATAATAGAAGGAACCCCCATCTATTCGCAGACAATACTGGAGAAGTATGGGACTGTTTTTGGACAAACATCGGACACATCGGCAAAGAACGTCTCTGGGGAAATCGCAACATCTACCTGCAAGGATGCTATTGGGATGAAGTTAACCCCTATAACCTCTGGGAATACAAAAACTGGGTCAGATATCCAGATGAACCATACGATATCAACTACCATGGAACTTGGAAGGAATGTTATGACCAAGAACAAGAACAGACAATACCTGAAGAGAATGAAGATGAGGAAGTATCTGAGGAATGGAGCAATGAAGTCTACACTACTCAGACACCTATCGAAGTCAGAGCCTTATTCCAGGAAGATGATGAAGATGATGGACCTATCCTGATTGAAGAAAGTGACTCAGACTCGGAAGAAGAAATCATTGCACTTGAGGAAATAATTCACCCTGACGAATGCATCAGCATGTGCTATTGGTGGTGGAAGGACTTGTGGCAAAACCTACCTCAGGACACAACTCACGAACAGTGGAAAGAACCGAATGTCCCTACCTTTGAAGAAGTGTTCACAATTGAAGAAAGGGATATAGCAACCTGAGTCAAGAAATTGACAGAAAGCACAATTATACCAAAGAGAAAAACCGAAGGAGCTGCAGGATATGACCTATACATGGATGAAGACTATACTCTAGAACCGAAATCATCAGCCTTCATAAAAACTAGAATTGCTATCGCCTTACCACCCGGACAATGTGTACAAGTATGGGCAAGAAGTGGACTCTACTGCAACTCTAGAATAGGAGCATTCCCTGGATTAATAGATGAAGACTATAGAGGAGAAATCGAGGTTGGACTGGTTAACCATAACCACAACCAATTCAAAGTATACCAAGGTGACCAAATTGCTCAGATGGTAATCATCAAGTGTGAACAGCAACCTTTGAAGGAAGTAGAAAACTTAGAAGAAACACGATGTGGAAGGAAAGGATTTGGATCAACTGGACAAGCAAATGTGATAATGGAGAGACTGGATGATCAGGAAAGTGCTAAGAAGCACATCTACTCCCTCAATGAAAACCTGTTACCGAACCAGAAGAAACAGTTGCAAGACCTACTGAAGGAGTATGAGGATATTATCGCGATCAGTTTCAAGGACCTACCAGACCAAGCCTTCTTTACATACCATATCGACACAGGAGACGCCAAACCAATCAAACAGGCACCCTACAGACTGCCGGCCAACTATCACGACTTTGTACGAAAGCATGTTCAAGAGCTATTAGAGTCAGGAGTAATCATACGGTCAAAAAGCTCTTGGGCATCACCTATCAGCATAGTACTAAAGAAGGATGGACAGAGAATGGTTATCGACTATCGCAAATTGAATTTAGTCACCAAGAAGCACACATACCCGATCCCGCACTCAGAAGACTTATAAAACATGTTGAAAAAGGCACAAATCTACTCAACCTTGGACCTATGGGCAGGATATAACCAAATCGGAATGACGCCCGAAGCACAGGAGAAATCGGCATTTGTTACACCATTTGGACAGTACGAATTCACAAGAATGTCCTTTGGACTTTGCAATGCACCCGCCACCTTCCAGGCTGCAATAAACGAGATCTTCTATGATTTGATTGGATATGGAGTGATTGTGTATATCGACGACATCAACATTTATGCAGAAAACTTCGCAGAACACATGGTGATCCTGAAGGAAGTATTTGAATGACTCAGAAAGCATGGACTAAGGATCAAGCCAACAAAATGCTACTTTGGACAGAAGAAAATCGAATACCTCGGATTTATAATCGACGGAGGAGAAATCCGCCTGGACCCAAAGAAGACCAAGATTGTCAAGGCCTTTCCAATCCCGCAAGATAAGATGGCCCTATGAGGATTCTTAGGACTGGTCCAGTTCTATAAAAGATTTATCTCTGGTTACTCTGAAATTGCCGCACCCCTGCACATGTTGCAAAGAAAAGGAAGAGTATGGGAATGGACGTCGGCCGCACAAACAGCCTTCAATCTAATCAAGGAAGCACTTACCCACGCACCAGTTATGGCAAGACCGGATCTCACAAAAGTATTCAAGCTGTATATAGATGCATCGTCATTTGGACTTGGAGCAATCTTGGCGCAAGATGATAAAGACGGAGAACATGTGATTGCTTATGCAGGACGAGCCTATTGTAATTATTAGCTTATTATATCTCTTCTATCAATGATCGATGCATCAACGATCAATCATACGTCACTCAATTGTGGCTGAGACGATCTTTGTTTGTATCGACCAATCATAATTTAGCATTAATAAATACATGCATATTGGCTTCATTAGCTAGCGCGCTCTTTACTCCAAACACACATTCGAAGATCAAAGATCAAGTTTCAACAGGTTATGAGCCCCGAGCCGCTCGAATTGCAGCTCGACAACCTGAGATCTACGCAATCATAGCATCTACGCAATTATAACTGCGATTACTGTAAGTGTTTATTTAAAATCGTAAACAACGCGTCAAACAAAGCGATAAACAACGCGACAAATGACACAGCGATAAAGCAACGCGATAAACACGTAACGACATAACATTCAACGACGCGACACGACGAAATGGACAACCTATACGCATCATCGTCATCAGCAACAAGATCGACAAGATTGCGGTCTAAATCAAAAACAGACAACAGACATCAAACCCTTGACGATGACGACGGATTGGATAGCAACCATCAGAGCAATATCGCATTTAGCCTCGATCGACAGGAACAGATGGCTATAACGATCAGAAATCAGGAAGATAAATTAGACACGCTTGCAACTCTAATGGGCGAATTGATGGCAAAAATCGACAAAACGATCACATCACCTAGCGCGCCAACCAATCAGAACGCAGCTACAGAAGGCAATACGCCACGACCATCACCATCACCAACAACATCAACAAAGCTTAACGATCTGGCGAAGGAGTACCTGAGATCGATCAACAAATTCGATGGATCGAGTGGCGCACCCAGATTGTTCGATTACTTTGATGCCGTAGAGCAATTTATCACCAGCGCCAATCTATCAGTACAAAAGGAGGAAGTCAACGCAGCGATTAGCAAAATTACAGGCAACGCTAGAATGTG
>RBNK01002623.1:0-10455 GCA_003990785.1 Endogone sp. FLAS-F59071 | reverse complement strand
TTTTTTTTTTGGTTTTTAAAATATCCATCCTCGCCGTGCCGGGTTCGCGTCCGGACGGCCCCCAGGCTAAGTAGCCTGACGGGCGACGGGGAAGGTGGCCTCGCCCAAGGTGGCGCGGAGGTCGTACGGGAAAACTCGCAGGCGAGCGGCGCCAAAGTGAGTGTCGGTTACTTCCAAAAAGTCACCGCTGTTGCTGAAGATGAACTTGAACTCGATCATGATAGCTACTTCTTCGTCGAAGGGAACCCACTGGTCCTGAACAAAGATCTTCCACGGGACGGACATGTTTGAATAGAGAAATTGGATTGATTCGAGAGTTTGGTTTGGATAGGTTTGCTTGGATTGCTCGAGTTGTTTGCGCTAGGGTTTTTTTTTTTTTTTTTTTGTAAAGAAAGCGAATTTTCTTTGTTCGTAGGGTTTGATGACTGATAAAAGAAAGAGCGGGGGTGTTATTGTGAAATTGGCTTTCTTTTATAAGTATCTAATTGGTAACACAGACGGATGTTCGGCTTGCTGCGCAGCCAAATAATTGCTGATAAAAAAAATACACACACATGCTACAGAGTTTGCCCTTATTTCCGGAAAGGGTCCAATACTGCCGATCTCTTACCGCCTCCCACCCCCGCATACGGTGCTAAATGAGCCAGGTTCCAGACCTAATTAGCATCCACCGACAACCGATTTCGCGAAAGGGCCTGCATCTGTGCGAAATGCAATATAGCCGGAAAAGGTGCGCACGCACACCCTCCATTTTCCGCCACGTTGCACGGGAGAAGACAGTATATACTTGGAAGGAGAGGGTGCGGACACGTCGTTGACTCATGACACGTCAAAAGCGCAGGAAATTGGAAGGCAATGGCGCAAAAGGTGTGACGAAAATTCCCTTGAATTTTCCGAATGACATAATATTGCGGGAGAGCATTTCAAGAAGCATTTCTGCAGTATCACATCCATTTAATTTCGCGGAGGATTCCGGCGGAGGAATCCGGCAAGGCGCACGGTTGCACATGCTCTGGCACACTTTTTTATTGTAACCATACCATTTCCCGCACATAAACGAAAAAGCGCTTGTGGCAAATGAGTGTTGCACCCTGGGTGCCCTGGGTCTGGGAAACCTTACACACCTGAGGCAGAGTTAAATTTAGCTTTGCAATCTGCGGAACGGGGGAGTGGGCTATTTAATCACCAGAGTTTGCTATTTATTTTTTCCTTCTCGCAGAAGTAAGCAGTTGGCTATTTAATCACCAGAGTTTGCTATTTATTTTTTTCCTTCTCGCAGTTGGCTATGAATAACTGCGTGGCTCCTTTCTGAATCTGAAATGGGAGTGGCGATAAGGTGGCGCCTCGGTACTGGCAGGTGGCACCGTTCAATGGCAGAAATGCAATGTCGAACGTGACAAGAACAAATGACCTTTCCATGCAACTGCGGGGGGGAGGGGGCCAATATTCCATTGAGAAGTGTCCGGGGCTTGGGCAGCTGACGGATAGGAAATTTCTGAGCCCATCGAATGATTTGCAGAATGGAAATTTCCGAATCGCGCGTCAAAATAACTCGCAGCTGACTAGAATGTTTTACCGCCTCAAGAGAACAACAGATCAAAGAAAATTCCTACCCCGCCCGAAACCCCACTTCCCCTCGAATTCCGCACCATTAATTTGGTTCGCAACCTCTTCAAAACTAGTCAGAGCTAATATGGTTAGAATGCCACTGCACAGAACCTTCCGAGAGCGCATGATGGGGATTAGCCACTTCGACTCATCCATTGTCAAGGCAAATGTACCTACGCAATCGTCCCCTGGAAGCTTCCTTCACCAAAATAGCCCCGCACCGATCACGATGCCTGCAATCGCATGGTCACACAGGGGCAATAATCTATAGCGGAAAATATGACCTCGCATGGTCACACAGGGGCGGAAAGTATGCGGACCGGGCGCGCGACGCGCAAAAAGGAAACAATCCGCAAATGGGTAAAAAAAAAAAAAAAAGGGGTGCAAAAGCAATAGGCTGGTAAAAAAAAAAAAAAAAAAAAAAAAGCAAACGGCAAGCAATCAATGCCAGCTACAATCAAATAGTTGATGATGTGAAACGCTTTAAACTACAAACATTTTGGAAGCAAACCTTACCCAGATATGCATGTTTATCTCACGTTGCCCCAAGGTTTTCGGCAATTGTTTATTTGATCTGATTTGGTTTGATTTATTGAGTTGTGATTGGGATCAGGTCTCCTTGACATGCATATTGCAATTGCACACATTGCACACCAACTCTACCAGTCACAAAATGACGCGTCTGTGCTTCTGTTCCCACAATATCTTGTCGCGTTCTCCGTGCCTTGACTCACGCGGACGCTACATTTCAAAACTACAATTAGTCAAGGTATGGGTTATACTACACTACTCTCCGGAATGCGACCACACACTGGTCGATGCGCGCTCATTATCAGGTGGCTGGGTGTAAGTTCAGACACAACCGCATAGAATGCACCGTATGTCTAAATCCATCCTCACGTCCATCGAGCGAGGTGCAACCAAGAGTCTAGCCTCTGAGCGTTTGGTGTCTTAAAGTCCCCCCTTATCTGGTCCTCTCGTCACGCCATTCAAACTCCGACTCTCTGCTCCACTTCTTACCGTTTAACCTTCCGCTGGCCAACCTATCTAAAGCTTCACGGAACTTAACACTTGTGATCTTTCGTTAGTCATCCTCCCCAACCTACTCTCTCCTTTCCACTTCAACGCCCAGCGTTTCGAAGGCCTTTTCTCGCTTCATTTCAATTCCTCTACTGATTATATTTAATGTATGGGTAAGCACACCCTAGTTATTTTATTCTACTTTTATCTTTGTTGCATCATATACCGACTGACCTTTATATATCATTTTCCTCCATTCAACGCAGATAAAATACAGACTTCATAAACGATGTGGGTAATGTCGGCAACGAGGGGTCCATCTATATCGCAGACATATTGAAGACGAGCCGGTTTGGAGAAGCTCTGAATGGAAGGGTTTGCCCAACGCTGGCAACGGAAAGAATTTGCTTTCTGTCAATGGATATGATTTTAGAGGATACAGCTTAGCATTCGTTGGTAAGTGTAGTCAACTCTACCTATTAAAAGTTTATTTGAATAAGTCGCTTTAGTGGCTTTAGTAAGAGTGATACAGCTCTATAAACACTCAGTAGAAAAAGGATTGGGGCGTAGGGCTAAATGTTTATTGAAAGAGATTCTTTATGAAGGATTCTTATAAACGGAGTTGACTGTACCTGAAATACAGAGGGACCATAGAAGCCGGCAGCTTATGCATTCAATCTGCTCTTCAGGGCGAAAGGGAATTCTGCGAAGAACACCAGAAAGGGAAAGAGACGTTCAAGCTTGCGTAGTTTCTTATGTAATTATCCCAAAGTGCTGCAGGGCCACAACCTTCCAAAGGAATCGTTCTCTTGATTGAAAATAACACCACGAAATCTTGCGAAATGGTGGTACATTTACGATGAATAATGAGATATTATATAGCCTGAGTGAAGAAAGGGGATGGGTCGGTACTTTGGCAACGGTGAATATATGAGGACACGTCCATGATAGTAGCTATATATATAATTACTTTGAAGATGAAAATGCAAGATGTTTTGGATGCGAGCGCTAGTGGATCGAAGATCGAAAAGGTAATAGGAGGAAGATAATCATCACGGTCCAGTACGAGGGGAGGTGTAATTTCACGGGCTGCCATACTCTTTCACTCAGATTAGACTGGTTTAAATACATGGCAAACGAGTTAGCTCTACAACCTCACAAAGAGACGGTCAAAATCCATGGGGCTGCTTGGAGATATTTAGAAAACATTTGTATAGAGCATTTCAACTCTATCTTTAAAGAAATGGTTGCCCGAGATTGACGAGCGAAAATAGGATTTTAGCTGGCTGGAATGTCGTCAAAGACAGAACCAGAATGGCGCAGCGGTTCCTGATGGTAAGCTGTGTAATTTAAGTGTATAAGGGGCAAATCCTTCTCCTGCAGTCAGAGTGTCGATAGCTATATATGTTTTGTGTCGTGCAATAAGATATCATGCTTGACCGGAGGTAAAATATAGTAGTTTTCATATTGCATTTTTATTTTCATATCGGAAATCTAAACTGATTGCCTTCCGTGCCCACCACATTCTAACGTCTGAATTTCTAAGTTCCACGACCACCCTCTTAATGGTAAAGCCTTCTCAACCACATAAACTAATAAAAAGTTTCATTAAATATACCGGGTGTGATCCTTGTTGAGATAAAATAAACCATTATACCGTTATCTTAATAATCCATTGTTTATAAGAGTATAATGACTAAAAAAAAAACCAGCCAATCGAGTTCTATAAATCAGGGAGCTTTGTGTTCCTTTCTCTATTAATTAATTATATTAATCGGAATTCAAAGTGCCAATCTTGAAGAACCGATCTCCAAGCTGTGCCAGCCCCGTATTGTAAAAATCTAAAAACGAGATTATACGTAAACGCTCTTCGTATAATCTTGTTTCTAGATTATTACAATATGGTTTATTTTGGATTTTCTATGAATTTATTTCAATCGACCCGAACCAGATTGAATTTGGTGCAAGACGAGTGAGATGTGCCCACCAAGGTATAACTTTTCCCATTATATTATTTTTTAAGTAAATAAAATGTAATAAAGTGTCAGTAAGGTATTTGCATAGTAGTTCATTTTTAACTTAAATATTGATAATGACTAGTGAAAAATATAATATAATACTATTGAAATACAACTAAAAAGATTATTTCTTTCCTTTTAAGGAATGAATATTTAATTTGAAACGTTTATATCTATTAGATAAAAGGTACTAGTTTTATTTGTAAAAAAAAGTTTATAATTAAAACCCTTTTAATGAATATGTTAAATGCATTAGGTATTATGTTTATTTAAATAAGCTATTATATTAGCTGAGATATTATTATTATTATTATTATAGTGAAGGTACTAAAAATACTAAGTATATTAGTTGAGAATTTTCAGAATGATAAAATTACTATTTTTATTTACATATCCCTACTGACAGCTATATATATTAAAAAAATATTTTTTATTCTCAGGTAATTTGAGAGCTGTTCTATACAGTTTGTACATTCTTCCTAAACATTAATTGAACAGTGTTATAAACTGCTCTTAAGCTTCATTAGGAAACTATTTTCAGTTTGTAGTCTATGACTAGCATCCATGCTCATAGGCTGTTTGCAGGCTGTTTGCAGGCTGTTCTAGCCAGTTTGTAGTTTACAATATTGTTCTAGCAGAGTTCTAGAGTAGTTTATAGCTGTTTACTGTTGAAATTATTAGCTTATTATATCTCTCCCATCAACGATCGATCATTATATCACTCAATCATAGCTTAGACGATCTTTGTTGTATCAACCAATCATAATTTAGCATTAATAAATACACGCATATTGGCTTCATAAGTCAGTGTGCTCTTTTTACTCCGAAACACACACATTCAAAGATCAAATTTCAACAGGTTATGAGCCCCGAGCCACTTGAATTGCAGCTCGACAACCTGAGATCTACGCAATCATCTACGCAATCATAGCAGTTACAACTGCAATTACTGTAAGTGTTTATTTAATATTGTAAACAACGCGTCAAACAAAGCGATAAACAACACGACAAATGACACTACAATAAAGCAACGTGATAAACAACACGTAACAATATAGCATTCAATGACAACGAAATGGACAATCTATACGCATCATCGTCATCAGCAACAAGATTGACAAGATTGCGGTCTAAATCAAAAACAGACAGATATCAAACCCTTAATGACGACGAAGGATTGGATAGAAACCATTAGAGCAATATCACATTTAGCCTCAATCGACAGGAACAGATGGCTACAATGATCAGAAATCAGGAAGATAAATTAGACATGCTTGCAACCCTAATGGGCGAATTGATGGTAAAAATCGACAAAACAATCACATCACCTAGCATGCCAACCAATCAAAACGCAGCTACAGAAGGCAACACGCCACAAAGACAATCACCATCACCATCACCAACAACATCAACAAAGCTTAACGATCTGGCGAAGGAGTACCTGAGATCGATCAACAAATTCGATGGATTAGGTAGCGCACCCAGATTGTTTGATTACTTTGATGCCATAGAGCAATTTATCACCAGCACCAATCTATCAGTACAAAAGGAGGAAGTCAATGCAGTGATCAGTAAAATTACAGGCAACACTAGAATGTGATTATGGAGGCACATGAATACATCGGGAGAATTTGATTCATGGGATGAGCTTAAAGAGGCTATGATGCAAAAATATGCACCAATGGAACAATTGTTACGAATGCGCGATAAACTTGCGATGATGAAGCAAAAAGGATCGATTGAAGATTATAATAACGCATTCAACCGAATTATAGTGCAAATCGAAGATATGACTGACACAGAAGCTATACCGCAATATCTCCGAAGTCTAAGCCCCAGGTATCGAGAATTAATACTTGCGCAGGAGAATATGCCAACAATGCTGGAGGCTTTACAACTCACATGTATCAGATTCAACCCGGATAATAAACAAAGGCGTGATGAAGCCCATGTGACAGACCGAGGCGGCTACTGAGGCGGTGACCAAGGCAGATACCGAGGCAGCGACTGAGGTGGCTACCGAGGCAGTGGTCACGACAATCAAGGTGGAAGCGCCGGACAAAGCCGAGGCTATAACAATGATAACAGAAACAATCAAGGAGGTCATAATAACAGAGGCGACCGAGGCGGCGATCGCGGAGCCAATCGAGGCAGGAATTTTTGGGGACACCCTCGGAAATGTTACGTCTGTGAGGGAGAACACAGAATATTTTAATACAACAAATTCAACGATTGGGTAAAAACAGAAAAAGAAAAGGCTAAACCGAGAGCTGAAGCAAATCTGACGATTGGTGCTATCATCGATTTGGGCACCACGCAACATATGTTCAACCAATTGGAGCTTTTCGAGACAGTGGCTGAGCACGACGGCTTGGTCACATGTGCAGAAAATGAGAAATTATGCGCAACGCACGTTGGGACAATTGAGCTTGACGACGAGCTGAAATTATGGAACATCTTATATGTACTGAAGATCGCCAGAAATTTAATATCTGTGCGGGCATTGACACGTGACAGAAATGACATAACCTTCAAGAGCGACGGATTAGTAATTAAAATTGGTGCGGATCATAAAGAAATTAAAATCGGACAAGCCGATGGCGACCTATTTCATTTATCAACATCAGAGCTAGAGCTAGAAGCAAACATCGCCGATTCCAAGATTGCAAACATCGCCGATTCCAAGATCAATAACTATATATTATAGCATTACCGACTAGGCCATCCGGGCCGAAATACTCTGCAATCAATCAACAAATTTGTCACAGGGCTTGGAGATATGCAGCTGTCAACCGGACAAATCGAAATATACGCCGAGTGCGAACACGCAAAGTCGCACCACAAGCCGTTCAGACATACGAAAAATCGATCGATGGAGCCTATTGGAAGGGTGCACACAGATCTGTGTAGGCCGATGCCTACGCTATCAGTCAATGGAGCAAAATATATATTAACTTTCATCGATGACGCCACTCGCTATATTACAACATATTTTATTGACAACAAAAGTGATACATTTGATCGATTCCGGATATTCAAGGCATTCGCCGAGACGCAATCGGGCCGAAAACTCAAGATTCTCCGATCAGATGGAGGAGGAGAGTATGTAAACACCGAGATGCGCGAATTTTTAATCAAACATGGAATTTATCACGAAATGATAACACCAGACACGCCGCAACAAAATGGTGTAGCCGAACGATATAACCGGACATTGATGGAGTCAATTCAGGCAGTTAAAATTACTGCCGGCATACCTGACGAACTCTGGGCAGAACTTGCCGCGAGTGCTACATATTTATGCAACCGATTGCCAATGCGAGTTAATAAGGAGAGTGCTTTACTATTTGAATTATGGCACGGTCACAAGCCTGATATCAGTAACTTGCACGTCATATGGGCTGACGCGTATATGCATATTTGCAAGGGAAAAAGGTCGAAACTGGCGCCCCAATCTAAAAAGCTTAAAATGATTGGCTATCATGACAAAAAGAAGGCGTACAGGCTCTGGGATCAAACCAATAGGAGGATAGAGATTAGCCGTGATGTCATATTTGATAAATCTATTATATTAAAATCCCCAACAATCGTCAACCCAGAAGATCGAGAATATATCATTGAAGCGATCATCGGAGAACGTGAGATTGATGAAAAAAGGCAATATCTGGTTAAATGGCTAGGCTATGATGATGACGACAACACCTGGGAGCCAATCAAACAATTGATTGACACTAAAGCTCTACAAATTTGGTGAGATCGCATGTCAGAAGCTAATTTAATTGAATCAACCGATGACCCAATGACCTACAAGGAGGCAATTTCTCTGCCTGATGTAAAGTTTTGAGAGGAAGCAATCAATCAAGAGCTTAAATCACTTAAGAATAATGACACGTGGATGATTGTACCTGAGGTGCCTGCGGGACGCAAGCCGATTGGATGCAGATGGGTATTTAAAAAGAAACTCAACACTGATGGATCAGTTGCCAGGTACAAAGCGAGATTAGTGGCCAAGGGATATTCACAATAGCAAGGAATTGATTACGATGAAACATTTGCTCCTGTGGCGAAATTCACATCGATCAGGGTACTTTTATTGATCAGAGCAACCTTAAACTTAGAAATCCACCAAATGGACATAAAAACTGCATTCCTGAATGGCGATCTCAATGAAGAGATCTATATAATGGTACCTGAAGGAATCGACCAATCGGAGCTATCACCGAGAGCTGTATGTAAGCTCAATCAATCATTGTATAGACTAAAACAATCACCTTGTATGTGGAATCAGAAGATCAACAACTACCTCAGCCAATCAAATTTTATAAGACTACAATCAGATCACAGCATTTATCTAAGAAGAAGATAAGACGATCAATTGCTGATAATTATTGCCATATATGTTGACAATCTACTAATTCTGGCCAATTCAATGGAAACAATGAATAAATTTAAGATGGAACTTAGCAACATATTCAATATGACAGACTGTGGTGAAATTAAACATTTTTTGGGTATTCGAGTCATGCGTGATTGAAAAACATATACGGTCACAATTAATCAAAGTCACTTCGCCAATCAAATCATTACAAGGTTTAACATGATGGACACCAAGCCAATCAGTACACCCCTTGATCCATCTATTCAACTCAAAGCTGAAGAGGGAAAATCCACAGACCAAAGTCTATTCAGACAAATGATCGGTAGTATAATGTACCTGATGATCAGGACGAGACCTGATCTAGCTGCTGCTGTCAGCATCATCAGTCAATTTTTGGCCAATCCAATGCAAGAACATCACTATGCTCTCAAATGATTATTAAGATATATTAAAGGAACAGCCAATTATAAGCTGTGCCTTGGATGCGATCAGGATCTAAAACTGATCAGTTTCAATAATGCCAACTGGGGAGGAGACATTAACACATGACGATCAACCATGGGCTATATCTTCAACTTATCAGGAGGAGCCATCAGCTGGTCAAGCAAATGCCAACCAACCGTTGCTCTATCAACAACTAAGGTAGAATATATGGCATTAGCACATGCGACAAAAGAAGCTATTTGGCTACGCACCCTATTGGATGAGCTAGGATATTTGCTGAATTGTACGACAACCTTATTTGAAGACAACCAATCAGCAATCGCCCTCACCAAAAATCCAATTAATCACGCTCGATCGAAGCATATTGACATTCAGCATCACTTTATTCAAGAGAAAGTTGAATCAAAGGTGATAGATATTGTTTACATGGTGACAGATGAAATGATCACCAATGCATTAACTAAGCCACTTGTGTGACCAAGACTTAAAATGTTGATCGCAAAAATGGGCTTACATAACTAACTTTTTTTATTCAAAAATTTCTATTTCCTTTATCACGTCATTCTTATCACTCAAGTAGTATTTTATATATAATTATTTGCAGTAAATGTACTTTATGGATGCCATTCGTAATGTACAGTTGAAAATTTTATTTTTATTCTTTTATTTTTATTTTTTTTATTTATTTATTTTTATCGAGATATGTCAAGCAGGGGGAGTGTTGAAATTATTAGCTTATTATATCTCTCCCATCAATGATCGATCGTTACATCACTCAATCGTGGCTTAGACGATCTTTGTTTTGTATCGACCAATCATAAATTAGCATTAATAAATACACGCATATTGGCTTCATAAGTCAGTGCGCTCTTTTACTCCAAAACACACATTCGAAGATCAAATTTCAACATCCTGATGTACCTAAGTTATATTTAAAAATGATAGCTGTAGTTATAAGTATTATTATAGCTGCATCATCATTATATT
>RBNK01002622.1:0-10462 GCA_003990785.1 Endogone sp. FLAS-F59071 | reverse complement strand
CCCCCCCGCCCTCTCTCTCTCTCTCTCTCTCTCTCTCAATCAATTCGCGAATTGTTGAGAACTACATATGTTATCTATTTTCTGTTAGTAACCGGCCCAAAAAAAAGTAAATTGTCAAAAAAAATGAAAAAAAAACGATACCGTTTAAAAACGGGGGGGGAAAGACATATGACCGAGTATTACTCCATGGTTTGGGGTGTGTGATCAAACGCTTTTTTTTTTTTTTTTTTTTAGGTTTTTTTGAATTTCCTATTGATGATCGGTTTTGCTGGCGGTTTTTTTTTTTTTTTTTTTTTTGAGCCATACTGTTATCGTGATGGGAAATATCGCTGGAAAGGGTTCGTGAACAAGTGCTGCTACACAATGGTAGACTCGAAGAGACAGATTCCTGACCGACGTTCGATAAGACATTTACAAATGAAAGGCTAATCCCAAAATGCTTCAGAAATGTAACAGGGTATCGGACATGTTCAGTTTTACAAATCTGACATTTTACAATACATCCAAGAATGTTACGAAAAACTTCATGTACAAAAAATTATTAAACGTAACCGAAAAAGTTATGTGCAACGCCTCAACACATTTGCCCACATCGCTCATTATGCCCGAGTGTCTTTTGCTCGAATGTCATATATTTTAAATATGCACATCTTAGCTACTCCATCTTATTACCAAAAACTTACCTCGCCGCTCCAGCCAGCGACTCGTTTGGTCGGGCCCCTCCTTTCTTACCGCTTAAATCCTCAAAGCGGAACGTTTCCAAAACCCCTTTCCTACAAACTCGTTCCATTCACTCAAACAGCCTTCACTCGCTAGGCTACCGCTTGATTGGCCGGCCGGCAATGATATCTTTCAATTCTTCCTGATTTAGTGTTTCGTACTCAATCAGCGCCTTGGCAAGTCGATGCAGTTCCTCCCTGTGCGTCTTCAGAATGTGCTTGGCGCGATCCTCAGCGGCCTGTGAGCGGTAATGAGATAAGCCATGAAATTAAATCGGAATGGCATTTACTCCAACAATCAAACCCACAAATAAACAAAATATCAAAGTATTCTTTCGCAACCTAACAGACCTGAATCAACCCCTTCACCTCTCCCTCGATCATTAACTTGGTCTGCGTGCTTAGCTGGATCATTTCATCATCCTGATAGCTCACTGGCCCGACCTTCTCGTTCATCCCGTACTGCGTCACCATTCTCTTGGCCACGTCCGTCGCCTTCATGATGTCGTTATGCGCTCCGGATGTCACGTTATCCTCGCCAAAAATCATCTCTTCAGCCACCCTCCCGCCCATGCATACGTCCAACTGCGCCAGGTACTCTTTGCGCGTGAACGAGTCCTTGTCCATCTCCGGCAGCTGCACCGTCATGCCAAGCGCCGACCCGCGTGGCATGATCGTCGCCTTGTGCAATGGCATCGCGCCCGGCGTGAAATACGCCACGAGAGCGTGTCCACCCTCGTGGTAGGCTGTGACACGCTTGGACTCGTCCGTGATGACAGCACTGCGTCTCTCAGACCCCATGAGGATCTTATCCTTGGCGTATTCCATGTGCCTCATGCTAACCTCTCGAGATGCCTCGCGGCTGGCCTGGATGGCGGCTTGGTTGACAAGGTTGGCGAGATCGGCGCCCGAGAAGCCCGGGGTGCCACGCGCGAGGACCGACACATCCACGTCCTTGGCGATATGAACGTTCTTCATGTGGTGCTGGATGATCTGCATGCGGCCGCGGACGTCAGGGAGGGGGACGGTCACATGGCGGTCAAAACGGCCCGGACGAACGAGGGCTTTGTCGAGAAGTTCAGGAAAGTTGGTGGCGGCGATGAAGATGACGCCCTCGGTCTGCGAAAAGCCGTCAAGGTCGACTAGGAGCTGGTTGAGAGTCTGCTTCATGTATGTTTGATCTTTTGGATTACGCTTGGAGCCGATCGCGTCGAGTTCGTCAATGAAGACAATGCTTGGAGCCTTGCGTCTCGCGGCAGCTATGTAGCAACATAACGATGCAAAGCAGTCAATATTAGCCAACAGTCAAATGATGTCCACAATTCCCAATCATTTCATCTCCAATGACACTCTCCCGCATTCCACCACCGCTCGACCAGCTACAGCACTTAATCCAATAGTCCACACGGGATACCTACCGAATAGCTCACGCACCCTTCTCGCACCAACTCCCACGTACATTTCGTCAAACTCGCTCCCACTCATAAAAAAGAACGGCACGCCCGCTTCTCCCGCAACTGCCCTCGCAAGTAAAGTCTTCCCTGTCCCGGGTGGTCCCGTCAGCAGGACGCCCTTCGGCAGCTTACCGCCGAGCCCCGTAAACTTGTGCGGATCCTTGAGGAACTCGACAATTTCCTCGAGCTCTTGCTTGGCCTCGTCCACACCCTGGACATCCGTAAATTTGACGACCTGTTGTGACGAAGGCTCGTATTCGGTCTGATTGGCCGTCGTCTTGAGGAGGCCGCTGTTTTCCAACGCCAGCGAGAGGAAAGTCAGGATGCAGAAGGCGTAGGTGAAGGTGATGCCCACCCATCGGAGAGCGCGCCAGAAGAGGTAGCCACGCGCTGATAGGCCGTGATCGAAATTATGGTATGAATGAGAAAGCGGTGACTGTGAAGCGTGCCAACTTACGATTTTTACCATTGGCTTCCAAGCGAGACTTGGATCGTAAATAACTCCCAAACAGTGGCTTACCTTCCTCTACCACCACGTAAATCGGATTCCCTTTGTTTCCGGCGTTCCCTGCTAACGCCGCCTCATCGACCGTAATCGTCTTTCCAGGACCACCTGCCAGTGCTTGTAACATATTGCTTGTAACGACTGGCCTGCCTGCATAAAAATTATGGATATGGTGGATAGCGTGGGTCAATTAATGGCTTAATACAGCACGAAAAATGCCAAAAAAGCAAGAAGAGAGGTCCGCCTCAAACATTCTTCTTCTTAGGCAACGATTACGTCACTGATGACCTACCTCCCATCTCTCCCGCCGGCCCACCCATCTCACCATTCGTTAAGCCATTGCCCCCCCCGTGCTCTAGCCGTTGCATAATGCGCGGTAAAATCTTCTCAGACTGTCCCGCTTGCGCCAGCGCAGCGACATAGTGCTGCCAGCATTCCTCATCCTGCGCGTGCTTGCCGCGCTCGAAGCGGGAGATGACGGCTTGAGGGTTCTTGGCGCGCATTAGTTCCTGAGAATGATATGAATACATATGCGCGTTAGTGTTTCTTCCCCCCTCCCCTCCCTTTTTTTTTTCCAGCTCTATTCATGAAATGGCACGGAGTTCGCTGATTTGAAGCTTCAACTGCATAAAACACAAAACTATCACTCAAGAAAGCAATCCGCACCTTGTAGAGTTCCGCCTGCCGCCTCGGATCCCCTGGTACCGCATTCGCCTCCTGCTCTAGTTTGCTTAGTCGCCGCCCGTTCACAAGCCGGAACGGTGTGGCGATATATGATGACGCGTATCGCCGTGACTCTGGGTGAGGAACGTGCATGACGCGGCGGTAAAACCGTTGGAGCGGTAGTGGGGACGCGGTGCCGGCAACCAGAGGCGTCGCGGGTTTCGGCGGTGGAGGTATCGTTGTCGTAGTGCCTGGACATTTTATCGCCGATATGAGGGTGGGAAGGCGGGCAGATATTGTCGAAGAATGGTATGTACGTAGGGAGTGAAGGATCGGGCGAACTGGCGGTGGTAGGAAAAGGGACGAAAAAGCAAGTGGGTATCAGTACTTTAAAAAAAAAATATATTGAAAAATTTTTCGCGAAAGCGATAACAAATACCGTGTGCGCTGGTTAGTAGTTCTCTTGCATTCGCATTTGCTAGCTCTGGATGGTTCCGAAACATTTGAACGGCCTCTACAAACACCTCGTTCAGTGCCTTAACGTCTGAATTCTTGATGCATTCCCGTATTTCGCGAACCTTTAAGATGCGTAAAACGACACAAACCGGAACAAGCGTCATACAGTGAGTGAATCAGATTCCGACAGAGTCTACACGAATGAAAGTGGCACAGGCAGTGACAACAGACCTGCGCTCTCGCCTGAAATCCGCTTGGTCTGAATTCTTGCGCTCCAGTGGAGCTCAATGACGATACCGGAGAGGATTTCGGGGCGGTTTTTGGGGATGCGGAGGGGAATTTGAACGAGTTGAGAAGCACCGAGGTTTCGGACAGCAGCGCGCCTACCTGGGCTCGTGGGAAGACAAGCTGTCAGTGCTGGGATCCCACGGTTGGCTCGCCAAAGGACTCGGGAAAAGGACTGTGGTTGCCGTCTTACCTGCTGCGAGAGGGACAAGGCGTGAGGAGCTGTCATTTGACTGATGGCGAGGAGAAAGACAGCGAGAGTGAGAGGAGAGGAACGAAGCTATCGCAGATCGGATGAGGTGACGAAGGCTGTTAAATAAACAGTCCTGTTGCCCTGTCGCTTCTTGGTTGTTTTCCTTATTCGCTTTTCATCCTCTTATTCTCAACCCCCCCTCAACACCAACTCCCCCCCATTCCTTTCTCTTATCTTCCCTCGATTCCCTCTTACCCTTCCTGCATCCATGCTTCAAACTGTGTCATCCCCGCGAACGAATCGCCATCAACATCCCACCAATCAGGAAGTCCCAAACCTTAACGAATTCGAAGAGATCCTCCAGGCCGAGGTTTACGTCGACGTCGAAAAGCTGCGCGACGGTGCTCGTCATGGCATCCCGGCTGAGATCCGAGGGGTATGCCCGTCCTATCTCTACAGAATGTTTGGTCTTTCGCTTGCGAAACCTAACACACATCCCCCGCTGTCGGACCGTTAACTTCCAGGTAAACCTTTTATTTATCTTCTATGCAATATATATCACAGGAAGTCTGGAAATATCTTTTGGGGGTCCAGCAGGCCGACCGCTGTGAGTACAACCTCCCCCCGACTTCCTCACTTTACCTATACGTGAGGATTCTCTTTCTTCCAATACTTACCAACAGAAAGTCACAAGACCATTCCCTATTGACCAACCCATCTCTTTCGCACCGTCCAATCATCATCCCCGTCGCGCGTGACAACCTTCTCTTTCTTAATCTATCCTTACTTGCAGCTCAGGAGCTGACGACGACTAAAGCCCGCTCTGAGGAATACGAGCAGATTGAGAAACAGAACTCCGAAATCACGAAGCGTGTGCGCGGTGAGGTCAACCGCTACCAGCGCCGTGTGCCCAATAATCTGCTCTCGTCCACATTTGAGAACGTCATCATCGCCTATCTGAACAATAATCGGCAGCTGGATTACTTCCCGGCACTAGTACCACTGTGCGCGCCGTTTGTCAAGTGCCTGAAGAAAGAGTCGGAGGTGTATTACTGCTTTGAGCGACTGCAGCAGCAGATTGGTATGTACTCGGTAGTATCTTTTTTGTGATGCGTTCAACAGAGTAGTATTCATTATTATTATTTTCTCTATTTCTCTTCCTTATTATCAGAGGATTACTATAGCCAGTACAGCGTCAATGAAAAAGTTGCGAATTTCATAACCCTCTTCCGATACATCATACCCGATTTGTATCCTTTTTATCGAATTAGCACTGCGACTGACATCTTGATAAATCCGAAACCAACGCAAAGAGGATCGCCACGCATATAGTCTTTTGTCTTTGTCATCCTTGACCCTACCCGTTTTTTTTTTTTTTTTTTTTTTTTTTTTTTTTTTTTTTTTTTTTTTTTTCATAAACAGACACGAGTATTTTGAAGAGGAAGAGGTGGAACTGAACGAGTGGGCGACTTCGTGGTTGCGGTATTTGCTGGCGAAGGAGTTGCAGTTGGAGAATCTGATGCGACTGTTTGGTAGGTTGTCGAAATTTTTGTTTGCAATGGATGGTAATAATTGCGTGTATCGTCTAAAGAATCACGATTTTACCTTATGTTGACTCTCCTCCTCCTTTAGACACATACTTTTCGATTCCAGATCCGCTCGATTTCCACACCTACGTTTGCCTCTGTAAGATACCTTTGTTATTCTCTGATCAAGAAAAATGATTAGTACAAACGGTTTGCTTATTTACTAGCTTTTTTGTGTTGTACCTCAGCCATCTTACTGAATCTGAACGCAAGAGAAAGACTCGATGGGTTGGAGCAGTCCGAGATTCGGTCGCAGTTAATGCGGTTACCTATGATGAACATGGAACAGGTTGGTCAATCTCTCGTCCAACTTTAAGGGACTGTTGACAAGTACATACACATTTCACTTACATTTCCATCTACTGCAACCAGATCATCAACCAGGCCTTTAATATCCAGCACGAGACGCTCCAGAGGCAGATGGAGGAAATGTGATATAACGCCCTGCCATAACTGTATGATACCGTGTTTTGTACGAAACATGAACAATAGATTCGTGTCGCTGATTATTATCGACGCACAATTGATTACGAGCTTAAGTTTTCGTAATTTAAGTTAAATTCTTTATTAACTTGATTTCTTCAATTTTTGTGACCATAGTCTTGCCTTTTTTTCGTTTTCGTTTGTATTTTCAAAGATAGATGGCGAAATGCCTGGATTTGTAGATTGATACATGGTTGTGACGATCTTTATCTTATTAAATTGTTTTAGAACGAACGTGATATTGCAATTAAAATAAAAAAATAAAATAAAATAAAAAACACGCCGTGCTCGATAACTTAATGTCGATGTACATGATAGTTCTGTTATGAAAAAACCGCACTGAGCAAACCAACTAGGCATTACTTGTGTGCTCGTAATTGGAGGAACAGTCCCAACACGTGACTGTACATGCACTTATATTGGAAGCCACCTTCGCGTGAAATTAGAAATTAGAAACACAATGTGGTGGTGGCTATTGCTCTTGCTCCCTCTACTGCTCCTGACTCGAATCGTTCTAATCCTACCCAAACCACCCGATGCTCGTCCAAAAACTGCACGAAATCGTACAGCGCCCTGTAGGACCTTTGTCGTTCTAGGCTCTGGTATGCACCCGTGAGATTGGAAACTTCCCTCGGAAACTAGCCCAACGATCGAGAACGCCCATACTTTTTTTTTTCCTTTTCTGGACACGTACAATTCAGGCGGCCACACGACCGAGATGTTACAGCTTCTCAGTGGGCTTGACCTTCGTGCCAAGTATCATCCGCGCATTTACATCGTGGCGGAGACGGACACGTTGAGTGAGGTCAGAGCGCGACGATTCGAGGAGAAGGCTGACGCCATGGAGGGAAAGGACGTACGTTTGATCAATGATAGCATTGGACGTATCTGCCCATATCAACTTGTTCTAAAGCCAAGTATACTGATTAAAAGTGGCTTCTTTCTCTCTCTCTCTCTCTCTTTTCTCTTCCAGTACATCATACGAAGGATTCCGCGCACCCGTGAGGTCGGCCAATCTTGGCTGACAACCCCATTTAGCGCGGCGAAAGCGTTGCTCTTCAGCGTATCTCTGGTATTTTCGGAATTGCCAGACGTGGTAAGCAGTCTGATGACCTCCGTGCTTTTTTTGTGTTGTTTTTTTTTTATTATTTGTCCTTGATACCAAATTTAATGTACGCTATTCCAGCTTCTTTGCAACGGTCCAGGAAGCTGCATTCCGGTGTGCATGCTAACCTATGTACCCAAGGTGTGTACGACGTATAACATTCTTTTTCAGAAAATATACCCTCGGTCTCGACTTGCCATTTCATATCATCCATCGCACATTAGATCCTAGCCATCAAGCACACGCAGCTCATCTATGTTGAATCCTTCGCACGCGTCAACTCGCTCTCATTGACGGGCAAGCTGCTCTATTGGTTTGTGGACAGGTTCTTGGTGCAATGGCAGACACTAACAAACCGACACCAACGTGCCGAATATCATGGCGTGCTGGTGTAAGAAATTATCCCTTGCAAATGAGTCGTTCAAATGACTTTCTGGGAAATATTTTTCATGTAGCAAAGTGCGATATCTCCAGGCTGTTGATATTAAACCCTCGACCAATGCCCTCCTCTGGGGATATGGCACTGAACCATTTTATTATCTTTCGCCTATTGAATTTTATACAAAGACTATGAATACCAAGGCACATCAAATCCTCAATGAATTACGTTCCCAGCCCAACTTCATTGTCCTTCCGCCCGCCTCTTATTTCTTCTTCACTACCTGCACCACATCTTCCTGATTCACAATGTGGGTCAATCCCACACGTTGCGGATTGTGTTTGGTCGACGTGCCCTGTACAATTCAAGACCGAGGCGCGAGTGAGTCACTTTGCTGTCACGACGTGGTCGCCAAACTTTACATTGCATACAATCATACAGTCGACCCAACCCAATCTTCCATAAAACTCACCCAGACTAGTGCGAACCGGAAATTATCCACGAGGCTCCTGTGGACAGCGTGGCACACATGCTCGATGGTGGCGCCGTTGCGGATGATGAGACCGCCGTCAAAATCTGGGTACTCACCACGCTTTTTGGTGTAGACGCGCACCAGGTTCAGGTGCTTCCAGATCTGCTCCATCAGGTAATCGAGATTCAGGTCGGCCTCACACGAGACCACGATGGTGTAGGGCTCGCGTGCCAGCCGGTCTACCTCCTCAATGGTAATTTGATCGATCTTGTTGTAGCACTATAGTATACATTATTATTTGGAAGGGGATATTAAACAATGAGAAAGAACGCTAAAAAACGAAATATTGGCATAAGATTGGAAGAGCACTATGCAGCGACATGATAACTATAACAATAGTAAATAGGCGTGCTTACATAAATACAAGTAATGTACTTGCGGTTACCCAACACCACATCAATAAACTCGTCCACCGTAATGTCTTCACGGATCAGCACCTCGGCATTGAAAATCTCTGGTGCATAAAATATCAGCTTCGATGAAATCAAACAAGTCACCTTCCAACTTATCATGACACATTGATATTGTCAACAGTATGAACAAATAAACTCACTGTAGTCATGCAAAATATGGTACACCATCCTTTCGGTCAGGTTGGTAAGCTTGCATGTGGCATTGAAGCTCAAGCCGCCGCCTTTCTTGACTTTGAAGTATACGTTCGGCCGCTTCTTGTTCAGACGAATACCTACGGCTTCCAGCTCAGTCTCAAGCAACGCCCTATAATTCACGGCAGGACAACGCCATCAGAATCCTGTAAACAAGTACTTTCTTTTATGCCTGCGCTATCATTCATTCCTACATTCTCCTTTTGAAAATCACGCAATCCTCACACAACGCATACCCACCTCTGCTGATGACTTTTTGTCGCGTCCAACATCATAAGTACTAGATCAGCGGTCCTTGCTACGGCGATAACCTGCTTACCGCGCCCCTTGCCCTGCGCGGCGCCTTCAATGATCCCGGGAAGATCAAGTAGCTGGATGTTGGCGCCGTTGTACTCAATCTTGCCGGGGATGCAGGTGAGAGTCGTGAATTCGTAACTGGGGATGTGAAGAACGGAAACATAAGTATGATGACCAGTTTTGAAAATTCGATACGTGGAAAGGATGGGAATAGGTGAATCATGGTACCTTGCCACCGCGGATTCGGTCTTAGTGAGCTTGGAGAGCAGCGTCGATTTGCCGACTGAGGGAAAGCCGATCAGGGCGACACGTGCGTCGCCAGATTTCATGACGTCAAAACCTTCGCCCTAACATGATCAATTGATGGGGTATGTAATGCCGCGTTTGAGTGTGAAGATTTGCTAAAGATCGTAAGGTGGCGATGTTATCATAGTTCTCGTTTCCATAATGACTATAGTGAATGCAGACGCTACCTTTTCGGATTTCGTCTTTGAAGCCTCCAGTAACTGCGTGCGATATTTCGCAATCTTTGCCTTGAGCAGACCGAGATGGTACTCGGTGGCTGTTCAATGATATCGGATCGATACGAACAGTAAGAAAATATCACTCGATTCATTTTCAATTTGAAAAAAAAAAAAAAAAAAAAAATATATTTTTTTTAATTTTAAAAAAAAAAAAAAAAAAAAAACCAAAATTCATACCGTACCCTTGTTCTTCTGAGTGCGAGCCATTTCGGCCTAAAATAGTAAAATTTTCAACCGAAATAACTGCTCGTCAGTATTTTTTATTAAATAAGTAGCAACAGCACAGGAAGGTAAGAATGTATCGATTATCTATCGAAAAGTGAGGCGCTTGCCTCGATTTCCTGCAAGCGAGAGAACGCATGGCGAGTCAGTGAATTGTGTCTTGCATGCTATTGAAGGAGAGGTAGCCAATGTAGCATACCGCAATCTTCTCGAGAATACCCATGTTTTCTGATTCGAGAATTCGCAAAGCGACCGTATGGAGGGAGGACGCTGGAATGGAATGTTGATGCAAAATTTAGTATGACATCACCTTTTTTCGATCATTAACTTTATTGAGTCAACAGTCAAGTGCGCGCTTTTTTTTTTTTTTTTTTTTTTTTTTTTTTTTTTTTTTTTTTTTTTTTTTTTTTTTTTTTTTTTTTTTTTTTTTTTTTTTTTTTTTTTTTTTTTTTTT
>RBNK01002621.1:0-10464 GCA_003990785.1 Endogone sp. FLAS-F59071 | reverse complement strand
CAATAACTAAATCAAATACATACTTAATCGAGAACCTAAAGTGCTTTAGATATAACCAAGATAGGTATATATCAAGAGACTGTAATCAACCAGATATAAGGATATGCAGGAGATGTAGAGAAAAAGGGCATTATACTTCAAAGTATATAATGGAAACAAGCAAGATCACTTGACTAGAAACTCAAGGATAAACTCAGATAAATATCATTACCTTTGAAGAAGAAGACTTTGACAGTGAAGATAAATATAGTTAAGTAGAAGCATTCTCAGCTACATAAGAAAAATGAAAACCCAAACATCTTAAGAAAGCAGGATCTTCCTATATAATAAAAACCCTATAGATAGTATAACAAGCACAAGAATACAAATTCGACAATGATAAACAAGATAAACTCTTTAAAGAAGAAGTTAACTATATCATCTGAGAGGACACACTAATGTCTAAAGCACCTGCAAGTGAAGGAAACAAGGAGCACAAGCTATGGAAATCTAAGAAATATAGTCTAGATATATGGAAGAAAATGGAGGATATGATAATCTTAGTCAAAATAGAACAACTTACCAAATTCTTGATATTTCAACAGCAAATCCAAAAAGGAATAAGTAATGTACAACCTGGGTATGAAGTAGTAGAGATTAATATAGTATAGCAATTGGAGGATGATAAACTGCAGAACTTCTTAGTATACTTATAATATCAGATTAAAGAAATTATAATACTATACATTATTGACACAGATGCTAGAGAATGCATCATTAGTAAAACAATACTTGACTGACTTAGATAGTAAATTAAAGAAGCTATAACTATAATAATTATAGTAGTAGATGGGCATATTGCAATACTACTCAGCAAAGTATATGAATTACCTATTTATTTCAACAAACTTATCATTCTAGTATCAGCAATGGTAGTCAATACTATATCCTATGACTTTATTATTAGAAATAACTAGTTGAAAAAGGTATAAGTAGTAATTAACCTTGGCATATGCAAAATGTAAATTACTTAGAAAAGATGTTACTACAAAATACCTATTAACCTAAAAAGAGAAGTTTATCTGCAAATGATAGAAAGTAATAATGAAGATAAACAAAAAGAATTCTTTATAATGCAGATCATATAAACCAACCAGAAGGCCAAACCATTGAAACAAAAAAGTGAACAAGCTACTAGATTCAATTTCTCTACTATTAAAGATATATTAAACTATAACCTGGAGAGTCATACATAGTTAGAACAAGAATAGCTGCAAGGATACCCCAAGAATATTATAGCCAGATCAAACCTTGCAGTTGCTAGAATTATAATTAATATAGGAGTAATTAATGCAGATTATATAGGAGAAATCAAGATTGTAGTTGTTAACTAATATCAATTCAATCATTAAGAAAATATTTCTAAACAGTTTATATTTATAATAACTAATTTGTATTCACACCAGTTTACCTTTATTCATATCTATATAACTACAATATATGTTTACCCAATGGTATATTGTTTATGTAAAGCCTTAGTTCATATATTATCAGTTCATATTTATTAATAGATTTGCACCTAGGATATATTTAGTTTGTATATATTTTATTTTATTGTTCTAAGGTATTCTGTTCATAGCTCTTAGTAAAATAGTTTATAAACTAGTTAAAGTTTTACTGATTTATTTAAAAGAGTTCTTCTCAAAAAACATAATCCACATACTTGTTAACTAAGTATAAATTAAAAGAATATATATCTAAGTTAGCTGCTAACAGATTTTATACTAAATCTTGTTCCTGAAACAAAGGCTGCATATAAACTACCCTTATAATAGTATCTACTGATATAATATTAAACTTCTCAGATCACACAGCTATAGCTATATTTGTTTCGCAATCTTGGGCAACCATATTAGTTTTTTTACTAAGTGTTTTAGAATATACAGGAATATCAGTAATATTATACTACTTCAAGTATATAAGATGATAAATGTTTTTTTCATACTTGATCTTAAATAGTATTTGAACTTGAGCAAAGAGATATTTGTCTATATCTTACCACTTTTTGAAATTTTTGTCTACAAGATCATATAAAACAACTCAATTATATCATGAAGTTTCATGGAACTATAGATTGCAGTGAATTATTTGACAAAATGTACCTGATGATTGCTCCATTTGGCAATATGAATTGCAGACTTCAATAGTTAGGGAAGTGTGCACTGTAATCTATTTAGAATAAAAAAATTGTATTTATTTCCAATATTTATAGTTCATGGATTGAATAAATAGACTAATGAACTTACTATTGAACTTACCAGCAAATTTGAAAGTTTTGGAAGATTTTTCCTATTTATATGATAACAATTTCCTTCTCTAATAAATTCAAAATTGTGAAAAAAGGTTTGAATAGTGAGTTTGAGGTCACCTATGTTGAATATTTTTGAAGCTTTATTGATGTGAATTTTAGAAATTATACTGTTTAGATATTGGTAATTTTCAGCAATCAGAGGCCTGGTATCTATAGACTTATTATTACCAGTCAATATTTGGTCAAGCTTGTCTTCAAGCACCATTCTATATTCTACAAACTTGATCACTTAGGAAAGAGAGTCTCGCTTATTTGTTTGCCAATATAGTGTTTTGACTTTAATATAATATTAGTGTTCAGTTATTTCTATATCAGAATTATCCAGTATACTACATAAATCTTCTAGTCGACTTTGAAATATACTGAAGTGAATGTAACTTCGAGAAGTTTAGAGAACTTGGCAATACCTCTATGAACAGTTCTTTCAAGTTATTGAATTGAGATAATAGCACATCTTGATCTACGAGCATTTTTTCAGTCTGAATCAGTACAGAGGTATAGAAATACTATTTAACAAAACATGTGAGACATTCAGTAACCTTAGATGATGGTAAAAAGCCTCTCATGTACAAGATAAAAATCTATAAAATAGATAAAATATTAATAATATATTTATAAACTTCTTAATTAATTTCTAGAATAATAATAAATATACCTTCATTAATTATTGATATTTAGCTGCTATTATCTGAGATAAATAGGAAATTCTTTTATTGAATTTTCTAAGTCCAGAATACTTTAGAACAAGATAGATGTGAAGATCTAGTTCAAGTATTAATTAATTTGCTGTGTATAAACTATAACTTTATCTAATAATTTCCAGAGTTAAATTGACAAGATGTTCTTAGATACCTTTTTAATTTAATGAAGTATGTCAGGTGTAATTGTAGAGTAAACATTCATAAAAGGCAGTTCCAATAAAACATTTTAGATAAATTAATTAAATAGAAATAAAATTTGCAAATAGATATGTTTAGAGTAAATTTCATTTCTAACTATACTTAAATATATATACTTTTTGCTCTTTTAGCCTATATTTCTATAGAAGTCTCTTAGTCTTTTGGTTATTACCCTTTAAAATACTCTTGGATATACTCATAATTATTTTTTTCATTTCAGTGACTGTTCATAGATAGTATTTCTTATCAAGACAAGAAAATTTATCCTTAAGAGCTATATATACTGGGTAGACATAGTTTGTATAAACTAGGTATATATATCAAGCATACTTCTAGATAGTCAGCTATAAATTATTGAAATTTGATCTTCGAATGTGTGTGTTTTGGAGTAAAAGAGCATACTGGCTAATGAAGCCAATATGCATGTATTTATTAATGCTAATTTATGATTGGTCGATACAAAACAAAGATCGTCTAAGCCACGATCGAGTGACGTAGCATCGATCGTTAATGCATTGATCATTGATAGGAGAGAGATATAATAAGCTAATAATTACAACACTCCCCCTGCTTGATATATCTCGATAAAAATAAATAAAAAAATAAAAAAAATAAAAAATAGAAATAAAATGTTCAACTGTACATCACGAATGGCATCCATGAAGTACATTTACTGTAAATAACTATATATAAAGTACTACTTGAGTGATAAAAATGATGTGATAAAGAACATAAAATTTTTTTTTTTTTTTTAAAAAATGTTAGTTACGTAAGCCCATTTTTGCGATCAATGTTTCAAGTCTTGGTCGCGCAAGTGGCTTGGTTAATGCATCAGCGATCATTTTATCTGTCGCCATGTAAACAATATCTATCACCTTTGATTCAACTTTCTCTCGAATAAAGTGATGCTGAATGTCAATATGCTTTAATCAAGCATGATTAATTGGATTTTTGGCAAGGGCAATTGCTGATTGGTTGTCTTCAAATAAGGTTGTTGCACAATTCGGCAAATATCCTAGCTCATCCAATAGGGTGCGTAGCCAAATGGCTTCTTTTGTCACATGTGCTAATGCTATATATTCTGCCTCAGTTGTTGATAGGGCAACGGTTGCTTGGCGTTTGCTTGACCAGCTGATAGCTCCTCCTGATAGGTTGAAAATATATCCCATGGTTGATCGTTGTATGTTAATGTCTTCTCCCTAGTTAGCATTGCTGAAACCGATCAGTCTTAGATCCTGATCGCATCCAAGGTACAGCTTATAATTGGCTGTTCCTTTAATATATCTTAATAATCGTTTGAGAGCGTAGTGATGTTCTTGCATTGGATTGGCCGAAAATTGACTGATGATGCTGACAGCAGCAGCTAGATCAGGTCTCGTCCCGATCATCAGATACATTATGCTACCGATCATTTGTCTGAATAGACTTTGGTCTGCGGATTTTCCTCCTTCAGCTTTGAGTTGAATGGATGGATCAAGGGGTGTACTGATTGGTTTGGTGTCCGTCATGTTAAACCTTGTAATGATTTGATTGGCGAAGTGGCTTTGATCAATTGTGATCGTGTGTGTTTTTCGATTGCACATAACTCGAATACCCAAAAAATGTTTAATTTCGCCACAGTCTGTCATATCGAATGCATTGCTAAGTTCCGCCTTGAATTTGTTCATCATTTCCATCAAATCAGCCAGAATTAGTAGATTGTCGACATATATGGCAATAATTATCAGCGATTGATCTTCTTGTCTTCTTCTTAGATAAATGCTGTGATCTGATTGTAGTTTCATAAAATTTGATTGGCTAAGGTAGTTGTCGATCTTCTGATTCCACATATGAGGTGATTGCTTTAGTCCATACAGTGATCGATTGAGCTTACACACAGCTCTCGGTGACAGCTCTGATTGGTCAATTCCTTCAGGTACTATCATGTAGATCTCTTCATCAAGATCGCCATTCAGGAATGCAGTTTTTACATCCATTTGGTGAATTTCTAAGTTTAGGGTTGCTCTGATCAATAAAAGTACCCTGATCGACATAAATTTCGCCACAGGAGCAAATGTTTCATTGTAATCAACTCCTTGCTGTTGTGAATATCCCTTGGCCACTAATCTCACCTTGTATCTGGCAACTGATCCATCAGTGTTGAGTTTCTTTTTAAATACCCATCTGCATCCAATCGGCTTGCGTCCCGCAGGCACCTCAGGTATAATCGTCCACATGTCATTATTCTTAAGTGATTTAAGCTCTTGATTGATCGCTTCCTTCCAAAGCTTTGTATCAGGCAGAGAAATTGCCTCCTTGTAGGTCATTGGGTCATCGGTCAATTCAATTAAATTAGCTTCTGACATCCAATCTTGCCAAATTTGTAGAGCTTCAGTGTTGATCAATTGTTCGATTGGCTCCCAGGTGTTGTCGTCATCATCATAGCCTAGTCATTTAACCAGATATTGCCTTTTTCATCAATCTTGCATTCTCCAATGATTGCTTCAATGATGTATTCTTGATCTTCTGGATTGACGATTGTTGGGGATTTTAATATAATAGATTCATCAAATGTGATGTCACGGCTGATCTCTATCCTCCTATTGGTTGGATCCCAGAGCCTGTATGCCTTCTTTTCATCGTGATAGCCAATCATTTTAAGCTTTTTGGATCAGGGCGCCAGTTTCGACCTTTTTCCCTTGCGAATATGCATATACGCGTCAGCCCATATGACACGCAAGTTACTGATATCAGGCTTGTGACCGTGCCATAATTCAAATGGTGAAGCACTCTCCTTATTGGCTCGCGTTGGCAATCGGTTGCATAAATATGTAGCACTTGCGGCAAGTTCCGCCCAAAGTTCATCAGGTATGCTGGCAGTAATTTTAACTGCCCGGATTGACTCCATCAATGTCCAGTTATATCGTTCGGCTACACTGTTTTGTTGCGGCATGTCCGATATCGTCATTTCGTAATGAATTCTGTTTTTGATTAAAAATTCGCGCATTTCGGTGTTTATATACTCTCCTCCTCCATCTGATTGGAGAATCTTGAGTTTTCGGCCCGATTGCATCTCAGCAAATGCCTTGAATGTCCGGAATCGATCAAATGTATCACTTTTGTTGTCAATAAAATATGTTGTGACGTAGTGAGTGGCATCATCGATGAAAGTTAATATATATTTTGCTTCATTAACTGATGGCATAAGCATCGGCCCGCACAGATCTGTGTGCACCCTTCCGATAGGCTCCATTGATCAATTTTTTGCATATCCAAACGGCTTGCAGTGCGACTTTGCGTGTTCATACCTGGCGCATATTTCGATTTGTCCAGTTGACAGCCACACATCTCCGAGCTCTGTGACAAATTTGTTGATTGATTACAGAATATTTTGGCCCAGATGGCCTAGTCGGTGATGCCATAATATATAGTCATCGATCTTGGAATTGGCGATGTTTGCAATCTTGGAATTGGCGATGTTTGCTTCTAGCTCTAGCTCTGATGTCGATAAATGAAATAGGTTACCATCGGCTTGTCTGATTTTAATTTCTTCATGATCTGCACCAATTTTAATTACTGATCCGTCGCTCTTGAAGGTTATGTCATTTCCGTCATGTGTCAATGCCCACACAGATATTAAATTTCTGGTGATCTCTGGTATATATAAGACGTCCTGTAATTTCAGCTCGTCGTCGAGCTCAATTGTCCCAACGTGCATTGCGTGTAATTTCTCATTCCCTGTACATGTAACCAAGCCATTGTGCTCAGCCACCATCTCGAAAAGCTCTAATTGGTTGAACATATGTTGTATGGTGCCCGAATCGATGATAGTGCCAATCGCCAGATTTGCTTCGGCTCTCAGTTTAGCCTTTTCTTTTTCTGTTTTTACCCAATCATTGAATTTGTTGCATTGAAATATTCCGTGTTCTCCCTCACAGATGTAACATTTCCGAGGGTATCCCCGAAAATTCCCACCTCAATTGGCTCCGCGATCGCCGCCTCGGTCGCCTCTATCATTATGACCTCCTCGATTGTTTCCGTTATTGTTGTTATAGCCTTGGCTTCATCCGGCGTTTCTATCTTGATTGTCGTGACCGCTGCCTCGGTAGCCGCCTCAATCGCTGCCTCGGTATCCGCCTCGGTCGCTACCTCGGTAGCCGCCTCAGTCTGTCGCGTAGGCTTCATCGTGCCTCTGCTTGTTATCTGGGTCGAACCTGATGCATGTGAGTTGTAAAGCCTCCAGTGTTGTCGGCATATTCTCCCGCGCAAGTATTAATTCCCAGTACCTAGGGCTTAGACCCCGGAGATATTGCGGTATAGCTTCTGTGTCAGTCATATCTTCAATTTGCGCTATAATTCAGTTGAATGCGTCATTATAATCTTCGATCGATTCTTTTTACTTCATTATCGCAAGCTTATCGTACATTCGTAACAATTGTTCCATTGGTGCGTATTTTTGCATCATAGCCTCTTTAAGCTCATCCCACAAATCAAATTCTCCCGATGTGTTCACGTGCCTCCATAACCACATTCTAGTGTTGCCTGTAATTTTACTGATCACTGCATTGACTTCCTCCTTTTGTACTGATAGATTGGCGCTGGTGATAAATTGCTCTATGGCATCAAAGTAATCGAACAATCTGGGTGCACTACCTGATCCATCAAATTTGTTGATCGATCTCAGGTACTCCTTCACCAGATCGTTAAGCTTTGTTGATGTTGTTGGTGATGGTGATGGTCGTGGCGTGTTGCCTTCTGTAGCTGCGTTCTGATTGGTTGGTGCACTAGGTGATGTGATCGTTTTGTCGATTTTTGCCATCAATTCGCCCATTAGGGTTGCAAGCATGTCTAATTTATCTTCCTGATTTCTGATTGTTGTAGCCATCTGTTCCTGTCGATTGAGGCTAAATGCAATATTGCTCTGATAGTTTCTATCCAGTCCTTCGTCGTCATCAAGGGTTTGATATCTATCTGTTTTTGATTTAGACCGCAATCTTGTCGATCTTGTTGCTGATGACGATGATGCGTATAGATTGTCCATTTTGTCGTATTGCATTGTTGAATGCTATGTCATTACATATTGTTTATCACGTTGCTTTATCGTGGTGTCGTTTGTTGCGTTGTTTATCACTTTGTTTGATACATTATTTACAATTTTAAATAAACACTTACAGTAATTGCAGTTATAATTATGTAGATGCTATGATTGCGTAGATCTCAGGTTGTCAAGCTGCAATTCGAGTGGCTCAGGGCTCATAACCTGTTGAAATTTGATCTTTGAATGTGTGTGTTTTGGAGTAAAAGAGCGCACTGGCTAATGAAGCCAATATGCGTGTATTTATTAATGCTAATTTATGATTGGTCGATACAAAACAAAGATCGTCTAAGCCACGATCGAGTGACGTAGCATCGATCGTTGATGCATCAATCATTAATAGGAGAGAGATATAATAAGCTAATAATTACAATATAAATAACATAATCACCAGATAATAATCACAAAGTCTACCATCTGGTCTATGTATAATAATACCACTAAAAATTTATTTATATTTAATAATTAATAACAAATTTATTGAAGAAAAACAAAATTAAAGTTTACAAACTGAAAACTCACCTCTTTCCTATTTCAATAAAACCTTCGAGAACCTATGCCATATATGTATAATATAGAATTACCTTTGCTTTATGAAAAATCTCCATTTCAGTCTCCTTCAGTATTCTCTCAAAAACTAGAAAATATGCAATTACTGGAAATATATTTTGGAAATATGTTTGCTGAATATGTTTTGGTATATTGCTAATTGATATATATAGTAGATATATTTTGGTGCATCTAAGCAGATTATAATGTGTTTGGTCTATTCTGAGTAATACTGGAACTACAGTTGCACTAGCAGGAAGTTTAATCTACAAACTGTGAAAGGAAAGAGTAACTTAATAATAATCCATAGATAATTAATTGTTATTTACAAACTAAAAAGATAAAGTACAAATATTATTTATTATCTGAGTCTTCTACCAAAAATCACTCCAATGAATCTCTGAGTATTAATGAGTTTCTAAACTAAAGTATTTCTTTGCTTTAAAAACTATATTATTCTCAAAAGAAGAATTTGATATTAATTTTTGTATTATAGTAAGAGAATCCTGAAAAAACAACTCCTGTAGCTCAGTCCAAGTCTTAGACTTGTTTATGATAATGAAAACTTTACTGTAAAAAGCTAAATAAATAGTAGAATATAAGTATTCATTATAAGTCATACTTGTATATATGAAAAGATTTGAAGCATATATACTATTTCTTGTTTTGCTACTATGTCTAATAGTTCTATCATTTCTCTAGAGTTCGTGAATTGGATAGAACCATTTACCATTGAAATTCATTTATTCATAAAAGCATCAAGTAGACTATCAGTAGTTATTTAAGATATATTCTTATTTTAGAATAACAGCTCTGTAAGCCAAATTTTACCTTCGTACTTCCAAGGGTGTAGAGGATTGTTTGCATTAGACTCAGATACCCATTGGAGTTTTTCTATAAACTCACTATATTATATATATGCTTTCTTGATAAACTTTTTATTATTATTATATAATTTACAATGATTGGATTATATTTTCACAGCAAAGTCTTTATTAGTTGTTCTTTAGTCTTTCAAATTTGTATAAATACCCTCTCTATTTTTCATCTAAATAAATTAGTTTATATAGAGTCTTAGAATATCTCAATATCAGTTATAGTAAAGCCTAAATAGTTGTAGCACATATAGCTGTTAGTAAAGATATGCAAATAGAGATATCACATCCATAATTTTAAGCATTCTCAACATACATGTGGCACAACCAATTATTAGTACATTTGTTACAATAGTTTACAAATTACTTAAATTTTATTACTACTTCTGTCTTAGCTAAGTTAGTTTAAATTTCTTTTTTATTAATAATATTCTAGTATAGTAACTTTTTTTAGTAGCAAATATATATTTCTTTAGTTTTAAGTAAAGGTTTCCAATTTTTATTTAGTCAAATACTTTATATAATACCTTTAGATTATCAAAAAATATTATTATAAAAATTATAATATTATTAATATTTTACTAACAAGATTTCTAAATATCTTTATTATCATTTCTGGAAGCTTACTAATATATTCTTAAGTCTAAATAGCATTTATAAATATTTCAATATTATAAATAATGTAATTTTCTATAATTTTTCATCAAATTTCATCTG
>RBNK01002620.1:0-10465 GCA_003990785.1 Endogone sp. FLAS-F59071 | reverse complement strand
ATTTTAAATAAACACTTACAGTAATCGCAGTTATAATTGCATAGATGATTGCGTAGATCTCAGGTTGTCGAGCTGCAATTCGAGCGGCTCGGGGCTCATAACCTGTTGAAATTTGATCTTCGAATGTATGTGTTTTGGAGTAAAAGAGCGCACTGGCTAATGAAGCCAATATGCGTGTATTTATTAATGCTAAATTATGATTGGTCGATACAAACAAAGATCGTCTCAGCCACAATTGAGTGACATATGATCGATCGTTGATGCATCGATCATTGATAGAAGAGATATAATAAGCTAATAATTACAATATATTCTTCATTTCTTTCTATATATCTAAGCTGTATTTCTTAGATTTCTATAATTTACATTCCTTGTTTTCTTCGCTCGCAGGTGCTTTAGACATTGGTATGTCTTTGCAGATAATTCAATTGACTTCTTCTTTAAAGAGCTTATCTTGTTCATCACCATTGAATTCACATTCTTGTACTTGTTATACTACTCATGGAGTTTTCATAGTATAAGAGGATCCTGCTTTCTTAGAATGTCTAGGTTTTTATTTTTCCTATGTGATTAGGAATGCTTCTACCTGGCTATACTTATCTTTGCTATCAAAATCTTCTTCTTCAAAGGTAATAACATTTATCTAGGTCCATCCTTAGATTTCTAGTAAAACTACTTCTAGAATATTTACTTTTACCATATTATTGAACTGTCAGATTATATTATAAATCTGTAAGTCTTCAATGAACTTGATTACTGATTTGGCTGATATATAACTAGTGAAGATTGGTGGTCTTTTTGTTATTTTGTATATGCTGATTTCTAGTTCATTGTCTAATTTGTTATTGGATGTTTTATAAAATAATGCTTATAGGTCATTACCAAAATCAATAGCTGATTTATCATCTGATAATATTCTATTGTGTACTATAAGGGAGGCAATAGATTCTCTTGTCTTACTGTAGTCACCATCTGAAGGGTTAGGTGTAATAAATTCTTCTTCCTTGGAACTGGAACTATTTAGTAATCTTCTTCATATAAAAAGTGAGGGTGTCCTTCAGTGGTCCATTTTGAATGATGCTATCTTCCACTATAGGTGTACCTGTCGTTACTTGAAGGAGTAGTTCAGTCCTGCTTGAATAAGGATGTAAGAGTTAGTCTTTCAATAACTCTCCTACTAGTTGGCACCAAGATATGACAAATGTAATAATAATCAGTCATTCCACATGTATGTCAGTTGAGAATACTTAGAGTATCAGACGTGATATCTCCCTTTGTATATCCTTACTATAGCTAATCATACTGTACTCTTCAGGCTTTACTATGACTGAAATTGAGATATTCTAAGACTCTGTATAAACTGATTTATTTAGATATAAAATAAAGGGGGTATTTATACAAATTTGAGAGGCTAAAGAATAACTAATAAAGACTTTGCTATAAAAATACAATCCAATCATTGCAAAGAATATATAATAACTCTGGTGGTAGCATTTTGCAAAAATAAAAGTCATCAAGCAGAAATAAAAGTTATCAAGTAGAAATAAAAGTCATCAAGCAGAAATAAAAGTCATCAATAACTAAGAATGGAAGGGGATAGAATGTTATAGTAACTTCTTAATCAAGTATAGTATAAAATTCATGAAAATCAGGCAGTTTGGGGGTCAGCCATCATAATATAAAAAAAAAAAACTTGCTAAAAAGAAATTTTTAATTTCTTCTAAAATCTTCTATTTATTATCACTAAGTTTAAACTTCTTTAAATTCTTATCTATAGATATAATTATCATTAATGGTTTTCACATTTGAAGTATAGCTTAAATTATATTATAAGTACTATTCCAATATATTTTTATATTAATAACAGGCTCATAATACTTTATTTATAAGCAAGTATAATGGTTTTTTAATTATTCTTAATATAAATAAAAAATCTAAAAATTAAAATTTATTTACCTTAGAAACTATTTTTCTAACTTGAAATTTATCAATATTGTAGTAGACTAAAATATATTAACAGTAAAATACTCGGAACTGAGTAAGTGTAGAAAATACATTTCAGGGATCTTAGTAGTTTATGCAGTAGCAACTTAAGAAGGGTAATGTGTCTGTGTAAGTGTTAATTGACAAGATTTTAAGTGCGATTAATTAAATAAAGTATATTTATTAGAATCTCAAAACTATCTTAATTGCTTACTCCTTGAGTAAGGCTTTAGTATCCCTTGGATTATATATTGTAAGCTTTCTTAGCTTGTTGCAGTCCGAATTTTATTGATAATTATGAGCAGGGTATTTATAAGAAATTACAAGGTACTATATGAGCAGCTACCCAGATTACTACTTGAATTTCTGATTAGCTCGGCTAAATATAAGATACAAATTGATTGGCTAGGATATAATAAAATAATATATCAGGTTATAATGTAATTAGGTGGTGAAATAATATATCAGATCGAAATACTATTTTAGGTTATAATATGATTGTGGATCTCAATAACACTAAAGGTCTCAATAATACTATGAGTCTCAGTATTATTATGAGTCACATGACTGTGATCTTACATGATTAAAATATATGTCATCACAAAATGTTCTATCACATCTCCTTCCTTTCTGTGAGTTAGACTTCAAGGTATAATTCTAACTTGGAGAAATCTCTTTGTAATTGTTTTACCTCTTCCTCCAGCTCCTTTATGTCATTCTGTATAAGTTAGTGTAGTTGGAATGTGCTATACTAAAAGTGGTTCAGAGCACTAGACTTGTACTTAAATAGATGATAAATCTATTTAGCCATTTTTGCTGCATAGGTAGAGTGCTTCTTTGAGGGCTTGTTGACAGATTTCTCTATCCTTTCAGTTCCAAATATGTTCAATCTCTTCTTTCCAAAGTTGTACAATTTAGTAGTATTCTTTCTATTCATTGATTTGCACCAAGTGCTGTCTCCTTTGAATGTTGCATATAATCAATTGGGTCTTCTATAAGGTTGATTCTTCTATCTCCTCAAGGTCTTCCAGGGGTTCTATATGTCGATATGCCTCGATCAGGCTGACTCAGACTTCATGAAAGTTGTTCTAGTGGGGTATGGTATTTCTTGAGGCAGTTTCAGTGAACAGTATAGGGTAAAATCATTTTTGTTATTTTTCATAACTGATACATAGTTCCTTTTATACTTGTGATGTAGTATGGTCCTTTCTATTTCAGGTCAAGTTTTGCTGACCATGAAGACTCTACTATATTCTAGTATAGTAAGACCTGATCTCTGATCTTCAACTTTTCGGTTTCCTTGTATTCCTTATTGTAATTCTTCTTTTGACGATCTTGTACAATAGCAATAAATTCTCTTGCCTTATTTCGGACATTGTATAATTCTCGAATTTCTTTTGTCACACAATACTTGATTTGCACTTTCCAGAAGGTGTGGCTGAGTTCCGGGGTAGTCATCACTTGGTCTACTAGCTGATAAGCTTTTCTACTATAAGCAAGCTCAAAAGAGGTGAACTTTATTATTTCTTGTTTCATTATTTGTAATATAAATAAGGTGGAAGGTAGATACAGGTCCCAATCTCCTCTTTATGATTGTACTACTTTAGTGATTGTATTCTTGATGGTTTGATTTATCTGTTCAGTAAGTCCATTTCCTTAGGGATGGTAGGCAGTAGTCTTTATCTGATGAATCCCGAAGTGTTACATTAATATCTGTATGAATTCATTAATGAATTCAGTTCCTTGATCAGAGGTCATTTTATAAGGTATTCCATGGCAGTAGATAATATCTTCATAGATAAAGAGTATAATGTTAAGAGCATCTGCAAGAGGCAAAGCTCTTACTTTGGAGTACTTAGTTAGATAATCTACTGCTACTATAATATATTGATTTCCTCTAAGTATTCTTGGTAGCAGTCTAACAATGTCTATTCTATTATATTTGAAGGGTCCTCCAGATACAATTGGTTATAAGGTTTTGACTTCTTTTCCTCAGCGCCTCTTCTGGCAAGTATCGCATCTCCTGATATATTCTCTAATATTTTTATATATGATCTTCTAATAATATTTTTCTGATAATCATTGATATATATTATCTATACCTATGTGTCCTATAAGCTGATAATCATGGGAGGCCTGAAGTACCATTTGCTTTTTGTATTCAGGAACTACAAGTTATATCTGTCCTCTGTATTATCAGTAAAGTATATTATTCTTAATAAAATAGTTGAGTATCATTGTCCATATAAGCTATTGATCATTTTCATTCATCATTCCAGTAAAGGTTAAGTTATTGAGGTAATCCAAATATCGATTATAGAGTTTAGTATCTATTAGGTAGGTATATTCTTTTTGGTTCAGAGTGTTGATCTTGGATAAATTGGGTAGACATAAGAGGGTGTCCACATTCTGATGATTCTGTTCTTTTCTGTATTATATTATAAAGTCATATTCCTGCAGTATAGCTAGCCATCATACATACATTCCTATCAAATTTGGTTTGTTCCAAAGCTATTTGAGGGCTAAGTAGTCTGTTATTAGAGTAAACTGTTTTCTAATCAGGAAGTGGCAGAAGTGTTATACAGCCTAAATGACTATTATATATTCTAGTTGGGTGGCTCTATAGAAAGATTCTGCTTTATAGGTAGCTCATCTTGCATAAGTAATTACATACTCTCCATCTTTGTTATCTTGCGCCAAAATTGCTCCAAGTCTGAATGACAATATATCTGTATATAGCTTAAACACTTTTGTAAGATCTGATCTTGCCATTACTGGTACATGGATAAGTGCTTCCTTGATTAGGTTAAAGGCAGTTTGTACAGCTGATATCTATTCCTATACTCTTTCTTTTCTTTGCAACATGTATAGGGATGCAGTAATTTTAGAGTAACCAAGGATAAACCTTTTATAGAACTGGACCAGTCCTAAGAATCCTCGTAAGGTTATCTTATCTTGTGGAGTTGGAAAGGCTTTAACTATTTCGGTTTTCTTCAGGTCTGGGTAGATTTCTCCTCCATCGATTATAAATTCAAGGTATTCAATTTTCTTCTATCCAAAGTAGCATTTTATTGGCTTGATCCCTAGTCCATATTTTCTGAGTCATTCTAATACTTCCTTCAGAATCACTATGTGTTCTATGAAGTTCTCAGTATAAATATTGATATCATCGATATATATAATTACTCCATATCTAATCAGATCATAGAAGATCTCATTCATTGCAGCTTAGAAGGTAGCAGGTGCATTGCAGAGTCCGAAGAATATTCTTGTAAATTTGTACTATCCAAAGGGTGTAATAAATGCTGATTTCTCCTATACTTCAGACATTATTCTGATTTGATTATATCCTGCCTATAGGTCTAGAGTTGAGTAGATTTATGTCTTCTTCAACATGTTTTGTAAGTCTTCTGAGTGTGAAATTGAATATGCATGCTTTTTAGTAATTGAGTTTAACTTGCGGTAGTCAATAACTATTTTCTGTCCATCTTTCTTTAGTATTATGCTGATAGGTGATGCCCAAGAGCTTTTTAAATATATAATCACTTCTGACTCTAATAGTTCTTGAACATACTTTTGTATAAAGTCATGATAGTTAGCTGGTAATCTATAGAGTACTTGTTTGATTAGTTTGGTATCTCCTGTGTCGATATAGTGAGTAAAGAAGGCTTGGTCTGGTAGATCTTTAAAACTGATTGCAATGATATTCTTATACTTCTTCAATAAGTCTTGTAACTGCTTCTTCTGATTCAGTAATAGATTTTCATTGAGAGAGTAGATGTACTTCTTGGTGTTCTCCTAGTCATTCAGTCTTTTCATTATTATATTTACTTGTCCAGTCAATCTAAATCCTTTCTTTTCATGTCATGTTTCTTCTAAGTCTTTTACTTCTTTTAAAGGTTATTGTTCATATTTAACAATTACTATTTGAGCGATTTGATCTCCTTAGTATACTTTAAATTGGCTATGGTTATAGTTAACTAGTCTAATCTCAATTTCTCCTCTGTAGTCTTCATCTATTAATCTGGAGAAGGCTTCTATTCTAGAGTTATAGTAAAGTCCACTTCTTATCTATACTTGCACATATTGTTCTGGTGATAGGGCAATAGCAATTCCAGTTTTTATAAAGGCTAATGATTTTGGTTCTAGGGTGCAGTCTTCATCTGCATATATATCATAACTTGCGGCTCCTTCAGTTTTTCTCTTTAGTACAATTGCACTTTCTATCAGTTTCTTAACTTGAGTTGCTGTCTTCTTTTCTTTGATTATAAATACTTCTTCGAAGGTAGGGACATTCAGTTCCTTCCATTATTTGTAAGTCGTATCTTAAGGTAGGTTCTACTATAAGTCCTTCCACCACTAATAGCATATACTGATATGTTCATTAGGGTGAATTATTTCCTCTAATATAATAATTTCTTCTTCTGAGTCTGAATCACTTTCTTCGATTAGGGTAGGTCTGTCATCTTTATCATCCTCTTGAAATAAGACTCTAACTTCAACAGGTGTTTGAGTAGTATAAACTTTATTGCTCTATTCATCAGGTACTTCCTTATCTTCATTTTCTTCAGATACTATCTGTTCTTGTTCTTGGTCATAGCATTCTTTTCAAGTCCCATAGTAGTTGATATTATATAGTTTGTCTGGATATCTAACCTAATTTTCACATTCCCAAAGATCATAGAGGTTGACTTCATCCCAGTAGCATCCTTGCAAGTAGGTGTTGTAGTTTCCCCAAAGACATCCTTTGCTGATATGTCCAATATTCATCCAAAAGTAGTCCTATACTTCTCTAGTATTATCTGCAAATAGGTGAGGGTTCCTTCCATTATATAGTCTGTGATTCATTAAGGGTAGGGTCCTTTGGCAGGTCTATAACAGTCTTGGTTTCTTGATCCTTTTCTCAGTCAGCAGATATATCTCCAAGGTATCTTGGTAAGGTATCAACTTTGTATTACTGCAAGTGTACATTATTTCAGCATAATAGATGCATTACTCACAGAATGGACATCTAGTATTCCTTATATTATATTTAATCAACTAGTTCTTTTTCAAAGGCATCAGGCAGTGGTATTCACTATAGATTACTATATTAGCTTTTTCTTCTTCTATCTCATTAAGGTATGCCTGTCCAGAGGTTATTTCTTCATCTGTATTACTTTCGTCTTCCAGTCTCTAAGTGAGTTTCAGTACTACTCCTTTCTGAATATCTAGATATATACTGAACTTTCTTCCATGGTTAACAAAGATTAACCTCTATATATCTAGGTCAATTCTGGCTTTAGCTTTCTTCAACCAGCTGTTGCCTAGAATAGTATTATAGGATTATACATCAGTAACAACTATTCTGATGGGTATAATTTCTGTTCTAATCTAGACTGGTACTTCTCGGAGTACTCCTAAGGGTACACTGCTTTTTCCACTTGCAATGACTAAGGTAGAGGTAGTGGATTCATCAATATCCTATCCTAGATAGTCTAGGAAATACTTGGTGATAATACTAACTTCTGCTCCTATATCAATAATAACTGAGTACACTAGTCTTCCAATGTTACATTGTACATAGGCAGATAAGGTATAGATTCATTCCTCTTATTCTTTGGCAGTGTTAACTTTCTCGAATTGGATGGTTAGTTTGGTTTTAGTAATCTGCATCTTTACCTTCTGCTTTGTCAATAGTGCGATCTAGAAGAGTTGTTTAAAGGTAATATTAGCTTTTTAACTAGCAATATCTTGCCACAGGTTATATTCAAATTCTCTAACTCTTCTAGGCTTCTTTTCCTTATTTTCTTCCTAATCAGTCATTTCTTTATCTCTAGTGGTTGAGATAATCATCTTGCTAGGTTGTATTATCTGTTTGAAGGCTTTGTTCTAATAGTCTTCATTTAGCTGTTATCTTTGTATTGGCTTCTTAGGTTTCTTGATGACAATTTCAGATTCTTGGGCTAGTTTCTTCCTTGGGTAGGAAGTCTTCCTAGTAGCAGTATGGCTAACTGTTTCAACAGGGTAGGCTTCCAGATATTCTTCACTAAATTCTTTATCTTCTTCTTCGATTTCTTACACTATATTGGTATAGTCAGCCTTCTTTTCTTCCTCTCTCTCCCATCCTTCCTTCCAACTCCTAGTTCGGCAATCCTTAACAAAGTAACCATATCTTCCATAGAGGAAACAATTCATCTCAGTCTTGTTGCATTCTTCGATAATAAAGATTTCTCTCGATTGCTTATTCTGGTAAATTATCTTGGCTTCAAGATTAGCTATATATGCTGTCATTTCAGAGAACATCTTGGTAATCTTTTCCATTTTATCTTCGTGAGTTGTCTTTTCTATTTTTGCTATAACCATTAGTTTGATAGTATCTTTCTTAGGTGGTTCGGCTGATGTAGATACTATTTGAACTACAGGTATTTCAGTGTTGAATTTTCTGCATAAGTCTTGTGATAACTTGTCATATAGGGATGCAGAAAATCCTACTTTGGTATTTCAAAAGGCTTGTACTATTCTGACTTTCTCTTCCATTCTATGGGAACTAAACCTCTTGATATAGCATTAGAGATCTGTAGGTAAACCATTTATAAATACTATTTCTTGCATGACTGGGCTGGTTTCTCTACAAAGTTACATATACTGATCAATGGTAGTAACCTAATCTTCTGGACACTGGTTGATTGACATCTTTATATTGAATAGTTGTTCTTTAATCGATTCTTGCTTCTGTTCAGTGAAATATTTCTCTTCTAACCAAGTTCTTATAGTATCCTAATGAGCAGTAGCTATTACTATAGGTGTAGCTCCATTTCCAGCTGCTGCGGTGGTTGCAAGGAGTAATCCTCTTAGTCCGGTAGCTGCTGCATCTGTCAGGGCTATGTGGTATGTTTCTCTCACAGATCCTCTAAGTTGAGCAGCTAGAATAGTAATCTATTAAGTGCCAGCCATTCCTTTAGCTACGAAGTAGCTCTCCAAATCATCCAGAAATTCTCGAACATACTCTTTAGTATATCCATAAAAGGTAGGTAGTCTGTCTGCTATAGTTTCTTCATCCTCTTAAGGTCTACTCCTAAGTAGTTATAGTAATGCAGATGGTAGTGGTGGTAGTGCCATTCTTGCTTTTGTCTTTCACTATGGGTTTCGGCAAGTTCGGTTATACAATATAGATAACAAATCGGTTGAGGTATCAAGTGATTTCCTGCCAGTCAGCACTAATTGTGATAGACTAAAATATATTAATAGCAAAATACTCGGAACTGAGTAAGTACAGAAAATATATTTCAGGGATCTTAGTAGTTTATGCAGTAGTGACTTAAAAAGGGTAATATATTTGTATAAGTGTTAACTGGTAAGATTTTAAGTGTGATTAATTAAATAAAGTATATCTGTTAGAATCTCAAAACTATCTTAATTGCTTACTCCTTGAGTAAGGCTTTAATATCTTTCAGATTATCTATTATAAGCTTCTTTAGCTTGTTGTAGTCTGAATTTTATTGATAATTGTGAACAGGGTATTTATAAGAAATTATAAGATGCTATATAGGTAGCTATCCAGGTTACTACTCGAATTTCTAATTGGCTTAGCTAAATATAAGATATAAATTGATTAGCTAGGATATAATAAAATGATATATGTATCAGGTTATAATATAATTGGGTGGCGAAATAATATATCAGATCAAAATACTATTTTAGGTTATAATATAATTGTGGATCTTAATAATACTAAAGGTCTCAATAACACTACAAATCTCAGTATTATTATGAGTCACATGACTGTGATCTCACATAATTAAAATATATGTCATTACAAAATGTTCCATCACAATATCTTACTCTTTTTCTATTTTATTATCTGAATTCTCTACTTTTAGATTCTCTTTATTACTTTGCTTATCCTTAGAATTACTTATACATAGTATTCTCATAACTTCATCAGAAAACTATTTTCAGTTCATAGTCTATAACTAGCATCTGTACTCATAAAGTATTCTCAAGTTATTTATAGGCTGTTCTAGTCAGTTTATAGTTTATGATATTATTCTAAAGGTGTTTGTGGTTTGTGATATTGTTTTAGTAGAGTTCTAGAGTAATTCATAACTGTTTACTAATAATAGTTTGTAGTCTATAACTAGCATCTATATCTATAGCTATTTTATTTGTAGTTCTTAGTAAAATAGTTCACAGCTCTTAGTAAAATAGTTTATGGATTAATTAACCATTTTTCTAATATTGTTCTTGCTTGAATTGCAGTAAAACTATTCTAAACTACAAGGTTGATAACATGTGCTATATATTTTATATAATGTTTTAATTAAAATTAATATTATTATTATCTAGTCCTTTTTGTTATAATTTTACTATCATTGTTGAATTGTTTGAAGCATTGTCTATTGTAATAACAAGAATCTAATAAATATATATTGTAATAACAAATTCACAGAACTTCAGTTCTTCATTATAGAATGCTAGAATGTATGACTTTACTGAGCTT